>JACMIF010005012.1:0-11305 GCA_014805445.1 Diplogasteroides magnus | reverse complement strand
CAGTATATTTGTGGTGCACTCTGGAATATAATATGCAGTGATCATTGTTATTCAAGCACTGAGAAAAATTGCAGAACAAAACATAATTCGGTCGGGTAATTATGACGCACCCTGTATGTTTCAAAGAATCGTTATAAAATCATTTCACATTGCTTTCATAGGAATGGGAAGGGAGAGAATATTCAATAAATAACAAACCCATCCGAGTCGACGTATCGAGATGCGAAAGCAATGAGATCTGATGCACGTCCACTGCCATCACAGACGATTACAGGCCAACGGGGTTCACTTAAAACATTACTCATTTTGGTTGACAGTTTGTATACCAATTCTGATATGTTTCAATGATCATTTATTCGTTCGTAGCTAGTCATTCTTGAAATGTGATCAACATCACATACTACCTGTCAACTCATTTTTCACTTCTAAACGTTTTTTCTAAATGTTTCACAGTTTTACATTTATGAAAAAATGACCCACGTGATAATGTATCTGTGAATGCTTGAAATGGTATTGGTTCCTCCTTCCAGAACTGCGCCCACGATGGGAACTGTCCTGAAGAAATGACATGGATGATGAGATTGAATGGGGAATCGGACCTGTTGCCGTGTCCAAGATACAACTCTGCCAGATATTCCTCAAATCGTACACGAAGTTTGAGATCGGCACCGTGTCTGAATATTGGAAACATTAGAATTACCTAATTCAACTCCTCTGTATACTAATCCTAATTCGTGAATCAAACCCATTTGTATCGTAGTACCTTCCATTGGTTCCATTATCCGCCAGAAGAAAGTATGAATGATGATCATTGAGTACAGCGAATCCACTTCTACAACCATTCTATATAATACGGTTTTTCTTCTCCAAGACTCACCGATTGGAGAATGAATGTGCATCGTAGTTCACTACAGCGTCCAGGCCAATTAGTCTTTCCTGAGGAAAAAAACTTCGAAGATCGTATTGTATCCTCGTGTTATGTAAAACATGTTGCATATTTGCAATGTATATTGAAACACCAGAGTCTAACCTTTCTTCTCAATGTTCCCCATGGAGCGATGCCGATGGTGACAATCTTCGACCGCATCCTGAAATCTCACTATTTTCATTTTATCCAATGCAATTTGTGAAAATGACCTCGTTGTTATACCAGCCTCGTCCATAGCCATCGCCACATGTTTCACCACTCCAGAATCCACTCCTGAGGTTATTATCCAAGCTCCCGTTGTCTGAGCTGCCTGAATGTTTATTCATATTTTCATAAGACCCTGTATATGATAGTCAAATCAGCTCAACTACAACAGGAATATTTTATTATTCCGCTGAAACATATTGTTTGATCAAAATTCACCTTGAGAAGGCCTTCGCGGAACTGTCGCCCGAGCTTCTCTTGTATGCTGTAATGAACATTGATAAGTCCCACTACACTATGTTTTGATCGAGTCGTTGTCAGTTTCTTGATGGAAATATAATAAATAAAACATACTCGAAATTGCTCATTCCTCCATGCACTGTGATTACGAGACGAGGCGGTTCGAGGTTCCAAATCTGACAAACACACAATTTTCATATTTTTCGACCTCTCGTGGACTAACCTTCTCGAAGACGTACATGATATCGGCGGGACTAGAATCATACGATAGACGAAGGTAATGAGCCTTGTGAGCATGCGCGCCTCCCTGAGGATTAGTGAATTGTTGAAAAATTGTAGAGGTTTCAAAAAGAAAATTTCTGAGGCCTAGTTGCCATATATTCCTAACTTGCAATCAATTGAATAAATGTCTATCAAATTTCTTCGTATATTCATTACAAGATAATTAAACATAATTATTACGAGCCCCCTAACTGATCTTCTGATTATAAGTTTTTTCCGGTAAGAGTTATCTTTTGTTACTACTATGGTGAACTCTTACCTGGAAAACGATAGTTCCGAATGCATCCGTTGGATAAGTCTTTGTATGGGAGATAATCGACCATCGTTCAGTGTGATCCGTTTCTCAATTTGTGATTATTAAAAAAAAATATTTATTAGAATTTGTATGCCAGTTGAAAGTTATCAAAACTTTTTAGCGAGATTTTCGTAACGCGCTTATTGATATTTTTCAGGAACCTATGTTATTCAAATTTCGTTTAAGAGTACTTCATTTGTCTCATTTCACTTCAGACCATTCACTTTTCGTTTTCTCTCTGTGTGCGGTCGCTTCTAATCATCTCCCTCAACCTCCCACTTCCCGCCACTGACTATGGTAAGCAACTACCGTATCCACCACGGTCATTGTAATGATTTCTACCGCATTTATTGATCGATTACTGTAGGACGACCCGTACTTCGCTCCTGCCGGCAGCAATGCTCCCGCACTAGCACCAGGAGTCACTCCACCAGCACCCCCGAGTACGGTAGACGAATGTCATACTGTATATCGATTGAAAAGAATCCCGGTCTTGAACGGAAAGAGAAATGATGGCATTTCATTTCAGGCAACGAAATCTACGACTGTATTGGCAGTGTACGTTATTCCCTTCTGACTCTCCTTCACTGCACAAATGAATACTAATCAAATGGAAGAATCAGAAATCATCTTCATGGATCAAATATTGAACCAATTTTGAAATGAGACTGTATCCTGAACAGAATTCCTCTACAGAATGAGGTTCTTCCACCGCCACCAGCAACCAAGGGAAGCGACGAGAAAGATGGACTGGATAGCTATGTGAGACTACAGTACACCTTGACTGAGTGACAGGGTCTCTTAACAGGGCGAAGACAGCAAGACGGGCAGCAAGGTACAGTGGACTGCATCAGAAGATTATATAGTTGAACAAATAGCCAAAATCGCCTAACAGATCTTACTTGCTATTAATCCAGACAGTGAAACCTATTTGAACGGGGTTGTCTGCCATTTATAGGAAAATCAATTCAGAAGATGTCGAACAAGCAACAAAAAAAGAAAGATAAGAAGGGTGCTGATGGAGAGCCATTGCTTGTAAGATCAAGAATCAAATGAATTCAGTTTGACATCGTCCCACGAGCTAAAGCTACAGCTTCTACATATATGCTGTTTTATGTAAACCTCTCGTATGAGAGCATTTGCCACGAAATGATTCCTACCTCGGATAAACTTAATGTTTCTTACAGAAGAAATCCGCGAGCGACAACGATTCCCATGAGGAAGACATCTCATACAGGATGGTACGGTAGTTGATAGGGTTCTCTAACAAGGATATTTTAGGTGGGAAGAAAATGGACCGGTACGGAGAGTGAAGAGAGGAAGAGAAAGCAGAAGAAGAAGGGGAATAAGAGTACGGTAGTCAGGAAATTCCAGTCGGGAACCAGAAGTGTTCAGACAAGAAGTTCGTGTTAATCATGGGAATTCTCATCGTCGTCGCTATTCTTCTCATTCTGATTGGAATCGGTCAGAATTCAAATGAGATTGAGTTAAAATATTTGATTGGCAGGTATCGGTATTTACTACGGGACAAAGGTCAGTTTACATCCTGAGGGGACTTCAAGCTATGGAGACATTTAAGGATGACGCCAAGACTGGAGGTTCAGACGCTGCGCCAATCGTTGCCGGTGGCACAACGACTACGGTAACAACGGGGAGGACTAATGAGGGACGGTGGTCTCCTTTAAGAAAGTGTCGCATACGACAGGAAAGGCTTCCCCATTGCCTCCCGTCACTGGAAAACACTCAACGGTTAGTGTGTAGATGTAACTTGTTGTTAATTGAGACATGAAAATACAACGTCCGAAGAAATCAACAAAGGATGACACTACGGTAGGATACTGTAGCCATAAGATGGGGACTGTGTCTCATTTGAAACCTGGTGGAAGTAAGTTTCAGGTCGCTCCAAAGACGACAGTTGCTCCTTCTACAAACTCGACTGTAAAGACCACTCTGAATGGTACTACAGTCGAAATGACGACTACTATCGACGATACTACTACACCCACACCGATAGTTGCTGTGGTTGCCGAACGTTGCCAGAATCTTCGATGAAAAGTGTTGGCCATTCAGAGGACTGTGAAATGGCAAACTACTAATCAATCCTCCACGACCATAACAGAGCATATTTCTGTTCAGAAATCACTCGAAAACACATCATCAAGTGAATAGACACTCCTTCAAGAGAGGAGGATTCAAAGGTGAAGAGTACGGTACTTGTACTACAGTAACAGTCAACCCCCTCAGGTCTCATTCATCGTGTCCAACCTCAGACTCTTCTCCATTCACTCCCTTCGTATGGATGCATATTGATTCATTCGATAACCTCGACCACTCATTGAAATTGGCAGATAAAGCGTTTCATTTCACAGTCAATATGGTATTATTCGTGCGTACAACATGATTCCGATGACATTGAAGAAGTTGAAAGCTACATGGGAAATTGACCACAATTGTACAATAAGCTTGAAGATTGTCCTATAATGCTCTCTGGTATGTAAATAATATTGTTCGGACGTCATGGAAAATATTGACTCGTGTTTTTCTACATCCGCTGACACATGACACTCATTCGACTCATTTTCTCAATGTAATTTGTGCGAAATTCCATCTTGACGAATTGGCAGAAACGCGTAACTAAACAACCTTGGATAGTTCTACCGTTATTGCAAGAAGGAAATGTAGGCAATTCTGCAGAAAACATTTGAAGACTCCAAATGAGCTTCAACTCATTCTCGTTCATTCGCTTCTCCCTGCTTCTCCATCGGCTGTTGCTTCAACTTTCATCTCTCAACCTTCCCCACTCCACCACAGATTATGGTATCTAAGTGACTACCGTAACCCAGTCAATTATCGACTGATTGCAGGGTGAACGCGTCTACGAACCCATTCCTCCAGCAACTCCAGCCATGGCACAGGGCGTCACACCCACACAATCACCAACAAATGGTAGGTTACGGTAGTAGTCCTCATAGTAATCGATAAACGATCGATTTCGAAATTAATTTGGGGAATACATGTATAATGGTCTTATTACAGGCAAGGAACAACTCTATGACTTCATCGGCAGTGTGCGTACATTTCAAATATGTTTCATAGCGCGGGTAAATGAAGAGCGAGCGAACCTATGTCGATGTTATCCTCTGCATTTTCATACTGAAATTGATCTATAAATCAACAAAGAAACCTTTAAACACTGTTTAATCCCTTCTGCATCCTGAGTGGAATTCTTTGCAGAACCAGCCACTTCCTCCACCGCCAACGTCGAGCGACAATGAAAGCGATGAGATCGATGGACTGGGCAGCTACGTGAGACTACAGTATCCTCTGACTAAGTGACAGGTTCTATTAACAGGGCGACGACAACAAACCGGGCAGCAAGGTACAAACAGCCGAAGGACATGAGTTATTTGATCATAAACAACCTAGTTCTGATCATGAATTTGGTTTAACCAAATGTGTGAAGCATAAGTCAACCGGGTTTGGATTTCTGATGATTATATCAATTCAGAAGAAGTCGGCGAAACAAGAGACGAACAAGGAAGCAGAGGGAAAGAAACTCTTAGTGGGTTGTCTGATCTGATACCAATCTAATGAGAATGAATATTGGATACAACTCTTAATATTAATGTCCATCACAAACCTCTTTTAGCCCAGAAAACGTCCGAGCAAGAAAGAAGAAGTCGCCGAAGATGACATCTCGTACAAGATGGTACGGTAGTTGACATGGTGTCCTAACACGAAAAGAAGAATATGCCAGGGTCTCTTAACACGAGTATTTCAGGTTGGAAGAAGGTGGTCGGGTGACGAGAGTACGGAGAGGAAGTTGAGCTCAGATGAAGGTCAGAAGAAAAACAAGAAGGGGAAGAAGGGTACGGTAGTCAGCGGAATTCCAGTCGGGAACCAGAAGTGTTCAGACAAGAAGTTCATTCTGATAATGGGAATTCTCATCGCCGTCGCTATTCTTCTCATTCTGATTGGAGTCGGTCAGAGTTAAAATGAGTTTCACTGAGAAAATATAGGACGGGTGTTTATGTCTCATTTAGAATTGATGTGTTAGACGATGGATAAAATATTTCAATTTCAGGCTTCGGTCTTCACTTCGCGTTGATGGTTAGTTCTTCTTCTTCTGAAGTTTTAATAACTTCTTCAGGATCCTGAGGTTCAAACGACAACAGTGACCGCCGTGGCTGCTCCAATCGTCGTCCACACCACCACACTCAACAAGACTACGGTAGTACAGAGTGAATGCTGTAGCTATCGACAACTGTCTTCTGATAACTGTCACGGTGTCACATGTTTAGGCAGCACCGCCATCAACGACTACAAAGGTATCGACGACTAGAATGAAGTCCCATTTCTGCTTCTTGAGCCGATAACGATACATAATGGACATTGTAGGCCACGATCCAGCCCACGAGCAAATTGAGGTCGTTCACTCTTGGACCTGCCCAGGTACTGTAGCTATCGCCAACTGACTCCATGATCTTCTCCTTTCAGTCATTGAAGCCAGATTCGAGTGTTGCCTCTACGATAACAAATTTGACCAAGACTACGACATCAATGGCTGAGACTACACAGACAGAGGGAATTCATGTGGTGAGATGGGACTAATTCTAGGGTTGCCAGTTTGTCTACTCTATGGGTTATGTCTCATAGGAGGTATATCTTCAAACATATTTGTCTATTCAGAGGAATATGCCCTTCTACACAACAACTGAAGTAGTGAGAATGCATTCACTTCCTTGAAGGAAACTCTGTCCCATCAGTGATTCTCTTCCTTTCCTCAATTGTCAACTGGAACAAACTAATTCATTCCACAATCACTGAGTGAAACGTGTCGATAAAGCATTGCATTTCCTATTTCCCTCATAATCGATATTCGCTACAGCAATAGTATCCAAATGTCCATGTCAACCCCCCAAAGTATATAATTAAGTTGTATGCTTTTTGAGCAGATTTGGGAGCCATAATTTTTCGTTTCAATCAATCTAGACCAAGGCTTAAAGATCTTTCAGGAGGAAATAAGCAATGCAAATCTGCATTCCTAACAGGGCACCTATGAAATGTGTCCATTTCGTCTCATTTCTCCCCTCCCATCCTCATTCATTCCCCATTCGCTCATCCTACGCGGTCGCCTCTCCACTCCTTCCGACCAATCATGGTTTGTCTCATCCCCCTACCGTATCCCAGACCACCGTATCTCCTTTCAGCCAGATGATCTCTACGAGGGACTGGGCGATTCTCCCTCTGGTGGTGCTGTTCCTCCCCCTCCTCCTCCTCCCCCTGCTGCTGGACAGAACAAGGCTGGAGGAGAAGACCAGTATGAGGGACTAGATGCCGCGGTACGGTATCGATCGATAATTGATGTACTAAAAGGGATTTGTAGGGCGGCGGTGAAGGAGCTCCACCCCCTCCACCCCCTCCTCCTCCTCCGCCTCCGCCTCCACCACCACCACCACCAGGAAATAAGAAGAAGGAAGAAGAGAATGAGGAAGGAGAAGGAGACAAGACTTTGACGAGCAACAAAAGTGTTAAGGTTAGAGAGATGAGAAGGGAGGATTTGAAAGAGAATGAATGATGGATCTATCGACTGCTTGGGAGTGAGATGACCTCTTGGGATAGAGGAACGAGGACAAAATGACTCTTATTCATTCCAATCCATCGATAGACGACCGCTTTGCAGCCTGAGAGGACAGTAGAATGACAGGGTCATTTAAGAGTTCGAAGGCTAAGAAGGGAAAGAAGAAGGAAAAGACAGTGGAAGATGATGAGGATGGATCTGAGAAGAAGACAACAAAGAAGAAAACGGACAAGAAGAAGAAAAAGAAGAAGGAAAAGACTGTCGAAGGAGTAAGAAAGATGATTGAATTGAGTTTCACGACTAGTATATCCATTAGAATGCTTTGTGAAAAATGCTGAAGTTCGTAAGTGTTTCTAACACAAAACATACATATCAAATGCATTGACCATCTCTGATTGTCTGAATTTCAGACTGTGGATGAGACTGAGGAGACGAAGACTGTGGACCAGACTGAAAAGACTGAATTGGACACTGATGCCGATAAGACAGAGGACAAGACTGCCGATGACAAGACCACTGATGACAAGTCTGAGAAGCCAAAGGCCAAAAAGAAGGTGAACATCGACCGCGACGCGTTCATTCACGCGTTGCGGTCTGGGAGTTGAAGTCTTTTCAGAAGAAGAAAGGAAATCGATCGGATGATGATGAGGAAGAAGAAGATAAGAAGAAAAAGAAGAAGAAGACAAAGAAGGGAGGGGCAATGTCCAAGGAAAAAGGAAAGAGCAAGGAAAAGGGAAAGAGCAAGGTTGGGAGGCGTCGACCGCAACGCGGCTGGTCACGCTTTGCGGTCAGGTTGAGTTCACAAATGAACTATTTTAGGAAGCCAAGAGTAAAGGAGACGACGAGGATGAAGATGATGAAGATGCAGAGAAAGGGAAGAGAAAGGGGAAGAAAGGAAAGACAGGAAAGAAGGAAAAGGAGAAGATGAAGAAAAAGATAGACATGAAGAATAGTCAGTGATAGGGATACTGTAATATAATGTGATATTGTCTCTTAAGAGAAGAATAAGATGATGTACGTCGTCATCTCAGTCGTCGTCATTTTCTTGATCGTCGTAGCGGGAGGTGAGTGGATGAAAACAAAGAAAACAAGAGGACTGGTATCGAAATTAATACCATCACGCATCTTTCGATATCCGAAAAAATGCTGTACATAAAGTTGTAGGAAAAATCGATTCCTCTGGCTAAACAATAATAAACCAGTACATATTAAGGCGTCGGACTTTTCATGGCGAATAGACTCCCGGTATATATATTTCTTTGAAGGAGAAGCTATTTACGGCTGTTCAGGGGGGCTCTGAGGGACATGCGAATTCTCCCAGTGACTACTCTCCTCTCCCCATGGATCCTATTACGGTATCCACACCATCAACTGGTTTACCGTAAGTTTTCAATGTTCAGGAAGAGATCACCACAACTACCGCCGCCCCCACCACGACTACAGCTACGGTAGGTCACGAATCCAATCGCCAACTGAGTGATTGTGGATTCAGACCACGACGACTTCTGCAACGACAGTTACTACTACGGTAACTAGTAGAGATGGGGACATGTAATGATGACTGTTGAGTCGACTGAGGCTCCGACTACGGAAGCACCTGCGGAGAGGACTACATGATACATCGGACGAATAGTCACATTCGATAGGTATCAAGAATCTTCTAGAAAGGGAATAAAAATGATAATGACAGAACTTCTGTCAAAGAAGGATAGTTTTCTGGTGTGAAACTGAAATCATCTAGACTAAAAAGAAGTTTTCGTTACAGGAGACAACGAATAAACGAGTGTGCGCAGATGCTGATTCGTGCTGTTTATGTCGAAATCCCACCCTGGCAGCTGATAAAGATTATGTTAGGAAACAATTGTGCTAAATAAATACAATGAAACAAAAGACACAATCGTTCAACCAGAAACAGAACGCGTTTTAAGTGCGTCTTTATGTTATGAAATATTCCCGATGAGTAGGAATACGTCAAGCAGAATGGTTGACCGACCTGTTTGGTCTGAGTCCTTTCTCTCTGGAATGACCGAGAATCTGGAGAGTGCCAATTGACTATGAAGAGCCATCGATCGACCACAACCACATCTGAATACGGTAATTATTCGTAAAACAGAATACTAAATAGTGATCGATAGAGACTGGGAAAGGGATTAGGAAACGCCATTATCAGTTTTCTCTTGACTAGTAATTTTTCTCGTTTTTTCATCCATGTGCTTTTCTGGAAATCTGCAATATTTGTTTTTCGCGTTTCATAACAATTTCCTGAGAATTCTGACGACATCCTTAGATTCAAGAGTCTGACCTGTCGATTGTCCCATCGACCGGCAGATACCGTATGCACTCCCGACGTTTGAATGTATGCTGAATCCAAGGAGTTGTCAGCTTTTCGGACTGAAATAATAAGCTTGTTAGTTTGTTATCAGTTCTGCGATTTTTTAAGAGAATATCTCTCCTGAGACTGGAACACTCACCAGAGCTCTCGCAAAGATATCGGGGTTGTCCGTGTGCAGGGCAGCCGTGTCCTTCCGATGACGACCTGTTCTGAAAAGGAATGCATCTTAGGGGGAATACCAGACATTTGTGCATTTGCATTTTTCTGTTTCAGTTAGGTTTCACATGCTATACTTCTTCAGTGGCTTTCTATATGTAGATTACTGATTGGCTCCACATATCAAATTAATTAATTTTCCAAAAAAATGCACAAACTCATTGCTGGCATCCGATTGTATCGTGTTCTGTGTCAGCTTATCACAAACAGAGTTCCTCGGCACGTAGAGCGTGGAACCGATCGATTCCGTACTAAAGAAATCGATTCATTGAATCGATCATGATGTGGTCTTATTTGTTGTTTTAGTGCCGGAAGAAACAAAAATATGAAAAAAAAGAAGAAAAAGTTGTGTTGATACCCACCGTAACCTCGGCATTTCCGACTCTTCAACCTCGTCCACTGGACTCCCTGAACATTAACAGTTTCATGTAAGTTTCGTTAAGATTATAAGAATATTCAGTGATTCGCAAGTCGATCCACTCAAAATTCATGCTGTAATGTTACTAATCCAAATATAAAATAAAACAATTGTCAAAAAGTGAACAGTATTGCATGATTGCACATCAAAATCCGCAGAAACTTATGATTAGAGATCGATTGTCGGAATACATTTGCATTTTCTCTGTCTGTACTCTTGTGCAAACGGTTTTCTATCATACGTTAGAAATTCCTACTCGCCAATACGGTCAGAGAGAAAATATGCAAATGTGTTCCAAAAGTCGATATGATTCTCCCCTCCTTTTTCGTTTTCTGGGTTGATTGTTCCCCTGAGGAACAATCACGATACGTGAGGTTATCGACCATTCCTCCCATTCTCTCACTGCTGTCTACAACCACACTGTACACAACACAACACATCATTTGTTCGAATCGCAAATTGGCAATGCGCTCACAATGAAATTCGCTTCCTCTTTTAGCCTTGAGGGCGACCCTTGAGCCTATGAGACAATTGCATTTATATGGTCAAAACTAACTGCAAGAATGTAGGATTGACACAACACAACCAATAAAGTAGTCAAACTGCGATTAATACTAGTGAATGGACACGGTAAGTGAATCTTTGTATCATGGTGGTCACTGTAAAGGACGATGACTTAAAGAACAGGACGAAGATCATAAAGTGGGGGGGGGGGGAGGATGATGATGGGGGCGGATGAAAAAGCGGCAGTGTTCCATTGATAAAGGCACACCAAATTTAACCCAGACGCAGAAAACAGCAAGACGAGA
>JACMIF010005011.1:0-11308 GCA_014805445.1 Diplogasteroides magnus | reverse complement strand
TACTCCTACGGTAATCTCTACATATGGGCGGAGTTTGGTCACTATAGGACCATTTAGAAAAAATGGCATTTTTTGGCACTTTTTCGTCAATAACTCAGTAGAGAAATTGTTTTTGAGGCCAATCTGTAGGCAAAATGTTGCTCATATATTAGAGTGCCTGCATGATTTTTAGGGAGATATGGGAACCACTTTCAAAGTTTTTACGAATTTTTTCCTGACTTTGACGACATGCGGGGCTCCAAATGTGTCTCATTTCCTCCGTTGTTCTGGCCTCGCAGGTGAACCAGAGAGGAATCACGCCGTGCATGTGTATGCCTAATAGTCAACTATAAGTAGCCACATTGAATAGAGCATATCGTCAATGAGTGAGAAAATAAATAATGTTGCTTGAGAAAAACAACTTGAGGAAAACCACAGACATAGTACATTTTAAAATACACTCATTTATTATGCCTACCCCGCTGAACCTGATATAAATCCTGTGCACTAAACTACGGAAGCACTCTCCAGGGCCGGCGCGTCCGCGCCTCTGGGAAGCCTTATTGCCGTTTTTTTTTGAAGCCTTATTGCAAAAATCTCAAATAGAGCATCTTTTCACCTAAAGTTTCGGAAAAATTCGCATATTCAGGCACTCACCGCCTCTTTGTGCTTTTTGTGCCTATTGCAGTGAACCTGGTAAAAATTATATGCAATATACTACTGAAGTTCTATCCACTGCCTGCATGCTCGACCTTCGGAGAAGCCTGCTTCTTGCTGTAGAAAATCCCAAACATGGCACACCACGAATTTGGCTTGCTCCTCACCCAACCCGCAGGATCGACCGATGAGAATTCAACTTGCTGTGATCTGGCTGAAACTTTTCATGCATGATATATCGACCCCGTACATGACGAATACGGTGGTCGTTTATCTCGAAACGTCTTCTCCTTTCCAGAATACATTTGTGAAGTGGAGGTGTCAAAATGCACCAATTTGAAAATTCGGTTCTAATTCCAAGGAATGAAAGATTCATGACTCATGCATAAAACTTCATATAAATCACATCAAACTGCTTCTAACCCATTTCTCAGTTTTTTCCCATCTATGCTGGATTGCTTGAAGTTTTCCTTAGAAAATGAGCACTTTAAGCGCTCGAATTTTTGTGATATTTTTCGAAAACATAATATCGTAAGCATAATTTAGAAATAAACAATTACCGAAATCATAGGTTGCTCGTACACGACTGTGCAAATAATTATCACTTCACTGTTCAGCCATAGCTTTTCATTGCTCTTATTAGTGTCCTTTCAAAATGAAAAAATGGCCAAAAATAGGGCTTTGGAGATTTTTGATTGTGTCCTTCAATGGAAACTTCATGACTAAATATGAAAGTTTTGGATAGGGCACTCATAAGAGTTTTAGAAACCACACTCAGTTTGTTCATATCGGTTGGCCTTTCTTTGAAGAGTTGATTTAGGTAGTCACCACGCATATTTAATAGGGAGCACTATTTATTTAATAGGGAGCACTATTCATGTGATTTTAATAACTGAAATCGATAAATGATGTTCACACATTGTTCACATGAACAGTTTCATTTATATTGAGTGGACAGTCAAGACATAAAACAGCAGAAGACGGACTTTACAGTAGGTTTTCTTTAACGGTATGAAAGTGCATTTCTAATCGAAGAGACAACTGGTCAGTGGAAAGTAAACGAATATCAAATAATTCACTTTATTATGCATCCTATCTGAACTGTTATTCCTAGTACGCGTCTCACACCTCGATGCCACCCTGATCTCTCATTTTTACGTGTTATGTCGTCATTACCAAATATGTTTCAACAGCCAGATAAATAGACTAGACAACAATTCAGTTAGAATCCGCAATACTACCGTCTTGGAAACCATAATATACATTCCAAAACAAATATGTGTCTTATTAAAATTTAGATGTTTTGGTGGTCGAGCTTCACGATCTCATTCTTGGAGCCGAAGAGTGGACATCTTCTTGGAGTTGAGGTCGAGATGACGCTGACAGTTCCCCTTCGTGAGTAATCTGTTGCATGAACGCCAAACATCACCAGCGCTGCCCTGAAGACTTTTCAGTTGTGTTTAATAAATGTTATGTGCGTCGCATTTACAAATTATGCGTTGATAACTTTACTTTAGCTCTTTAGCCTGTCATCCCAGCAATCGAGGCGAAATATTAATTTCGCAGTGGACTTTTGCGCTACAATGTTGAAATATCCTTTGTGAAGTGAATTGATAGATTTTTGTATTTTGACGCAGCCATAGCCCAACAGTTTACAAATTCTTGAAAAAGTGTTTCACCTCCTATACGGCCGCACGTAGTAGATGACTACGAAAGGACTGAGAGCTGGGGGAATTTCGCCTAGCTGAAAATGGAGTGAAACATTTTTTTCTTAGTTTTTGGTTTTATTATTTATATTTATGTAATAACACCTATCAATCACTTCTACATCATTACAAAAATACAAACACGATCTCTTATACCATGTGCGTTCCGTATTCCAGTATCGGGTGGTGCAACAAATCCAATTGTCCGATTACATAGCAGAGCATTCCGACCACAAACACTGCGGGCAAACAGGATTGGATGATGAGACTCTGAACATTTTTGTAACGTTTTCACTTCGTTTTTTCATGATAAGTCGCTAATTTATTTATGTGCAAATTAGACGCAAACTTTCGATTTTTCACCTTTGTCAATTCCTTGTGAATTCTCCTCGTCTCTTCGGACATGTGCCCTTTTAACAGGTCGAGCGTGCGATAGATTCTGTGATCATTCATTAAAAAATTTTAAGCAAAATGTCAATGCTGGCGCAAACGGATACCTGGTTGAAAGGATAATAATGATGATATAGGCTGGCATAGCGGGTACGCACACCCATAAAACGACCATAATGATTGGGAGTTGCAAGACGTTGGTTACGCCTGAAAATGGAGAGCTTTTCTTATCAATGAAAGGCAAAGTAGACAATAACGTAGTTCTTATGCAGCCAAACAAAAGGAAACTGTTGTTATTCATGCAATCTGAAGTGAAATGCGTTCTAGGTATATGTAGTGCTGCTGAAACATAAGACGAATCACGTCTTGAGACGATTTTAACTGTTTTACAGTCACGAAATTGGGGTAGTGTTCGTACTCGGAATATCAGTCCAGTTTACATGAATAATATGTTCTGGCTTTCCCACTATTGTCAAAATAAAAATTTCACTGGGCGAAAGGCAAGAGCGCCATGGATGTGCACCATAACTATCAAATATTTAGTTATGACACGATTGCACATCTGTTCTTTTCATGCGCCAATATCGCGACACTCTAATCTTTAACCCATTAAACTCACCCATAATCATCTCTCCCTCAAGATGTAGTTCTGGCCTGGCAGCATGCAGTAGAATAGAGGCTATCGGAGTCTTTTCATAATGAATCGTGGAGAAGTACACCTGAGAGAGTCATTCTCTCCTCTCTGTGCGATTATGTTTCAAACTAATGTATGGCAGTTCGAAACAGATTAGCGTGGATATAATTCACCTTATCCAGCACTGGCACGTATTATTTTTCAGCGCAAACATATTAGCTATCTCTAATGGTCTGTAACACCGAACCATTTTTGACCTTAATAATTCCTGCGAAACATATGCTAAATCACTCCTGATTAATTAAGCAGCTGTAAACCGCATAACACTTCAGTAGCTGTCTGTTTTCAATAGTGCTTGTTGACATCGTCCATGCTTCTCGGTATTATGTATCCTAACCGAACTGTCATACCCAGTACGCTTGTTTCATTGTTTGACCGACTGTACCTCTCTCAATTAGCGCACTATTTCGTCATTAATATGACCCACAGGCGTGTCTCGGCATACATATGTTTCACGCAGACTACTTGTAGGAAAATGAGATTTGGAATAACAGTCCAGCTTGAATACATAATAAAGTGACACTTTTACCTAATATATGCGTATTGGTGATTGAACCGAAACGACATACCAATACAGAATCGGTCGGTAGATGCGCCGCGATGACCAGAAGTGCCACAACTTTGGGTGAAGGGGATGGATGAGAGAGGATGTAGTATCTGAAAGATATTAGCGCCATTGTCGTGTAATGGGCATGTGATATGATGGTGCTTCTGTTAATTTCGTCATTATGGGGCATAGGCGCTCCTGCGTTTCACCCGATGTTTTATAGTATTTGAACGACAAAAAATAGAAAAATGCAATTGTTGCTCATGATGTGCTTCGCAGTATATCATTGTTGTGAAGCACATCGTAAAATAGGATCTCCACCCACATAAGAAGGTTCTCGGACACTAAAAATCATATCGAAAATTGCATACCTGAATAGAAAACAGCCGACCATCATGAAGGAATAGTGGCCATCACTGGCCAATAACATTGAATAGATTTGAAAGCACAACTTGTGCGAGCCTGAAACATCATGTTCGCATGTTTATGGTAAAATACAATTCCTCCATGACAACGAAATAGTTGTCCCATCAAAAATAGGGACAAGTCATCAATGACTCATCATTATCTAATGCTAAGGTGCATCGTCTTTATACTAAACCGACCTAATAATGCGCAAGGGCCGTTTGTTATGGCGTATACGGCTCTGTCCACTGGGATCATCCTGAAATATCTTTAAAATTAAACCTTTCATTTTGCCGCCACCTTTCGTTGACGAAATAGGAAGAAAGTAGCGTTGTCAGTTCTAAGCAAGTTAGAGCGAATAGCAGAACTGAGTATGATCTGAAAGAATTGATTGCCTGTGCCGGAGAATGTGTTCATGAAGAAATATGAAAAATATCTGACGCTCTTGCAATCTTTAAGAAATAATAATACAATGGGTATTTGAAACGGTATATATGCACAACCGACATTTGCACAACTGTTTTTTTTTATAATGGAATCTATCAGAGTTGTGAATATCCCTTTGAAACATGACTCAGGAGCGAACTTGTTTTGTGATTCCGATCTAATATTGTGCATTTGAAGACATGAACTTAGACGCCTTTGGTAATGGTGCCCTTTTCACTATTTGTCAATAACGTCTCGATAAGAACACGGTACCCACTTCATACAGGACGGAGTCTTCCTGATGATAATACAAAGAAGAAAGACGTTGGCCGAAATTCCGATCCAGCACAAGATGTTGTGCACAATGTTCAAAAGAAGAGGAACTGCCATTCTAAAAAATTGAATGAAATCTACGCCAGTGAGATTAATTTTCGGCATTCTCACATCTTTCCATTTCACCATTACGGCGCTCTTGTCTTTCACCCTTGCGATCAACTCACAGAAAATAATACGGATCTTCTGGATACTGCGCAAGACGATTCGTAATATCATCGAAACTACCATCTAACGGTGGTATCCACCGAAAACTGTTTCAACATCAAATACAAAAAATAGAGGAAACTGTGCACATTGACGGCGATCGTGAGAAAATGAAAGTATGTAGAATATTACGCCTTACTAATGGGGGAAGTAAGTTAGTTATTGACTCCCTGAAAGGTATTGTTCGCATTTGTCACATATCGAGCGCACTATGAACTCGAATAAAAGAAGTTCATTGCCCACCTAATGATGTAAATTCAATGCAACCAAGCAACCAACCAGTGATGTCACCACAGTAGTCGTTGACAGTATTTATGTACGTTTGCGTCCGCTTCATCTGAAACTACTCCAGAAAAAATGTCAGCCCAATTCGTTAAGTTTTTTTCCGCCACCGCCACCTCCACCGCCACCGCCACCGCCACTGCCACCGGTATCAAGAAAAGAAGTGACCACTAAACTGCAACAGGCAAGTTTTTAAAATGTGTATTTTTGTGGAGGTTAATTCAAAGTAACAAAATATTTACCGGTGAATTGGGGTAGGCAACGCTGCATGATTCGCTACATAGGTACCAATGAGTAGGTATTGACTTTTGGAATGAATTTGCATTTTATCAGTCTGAGCATTAGTGAGTGGTATCCTATGACGAATGGTAGACAACAACTCGCACAAGAACACATGCGAAGAAAATGCAAGAACGTTCCAAAAGTCTATTCTTCCTATTAGTACGATCAAAGTAACAACATATTTACCGGTGAATTGGGGTAGGCAACGCTTAGTAAACTTAACAACTGGGCTCTAAAATCTAGCTCCACCGACTCCTTTCGTTTTCCTTACCAACGAATGTGCGAATCAGAGCTGTGTTATTACATCGATGCCGGGCTGGGCAATTTTGATAATAAAAACTTTTAGAGCGTATGCATGATGTTTCGGCATCACCACCTGCGCGAATTGCTCGCACTCATAGACATGGTTCAGAAGATATCCCACTTGGTAAACTTAACAACTGGGCTCAAAAATCTAGCTCCACCGACACTCTTTTGGCGTGTATCTATGGCTAGGGACCCCAAACGATTTTTTCAAAATGGTCCAATCGGGTCCAAATTTGGCTCAGACGTAGATCAAGTGAGTAAAAGACATTAACCAAAAAATCATATCGATACCTCTTCTCGTTCGCTCGCGGCAGCCACTGGCGCGGCCTCAAAAGAGTCCACCTCTTTCCACCGCCACAGGGGAAATCTAACCAAATGAAGAGGAGTTGACCAACAGATCTTCACTGCCGCGGGCGCCGCGGGCGAACGAGTTGAGATACCAGGATGATTTCTTTGGAATTAGACTCTTACACACTCGTTGAGCCAAATTTGAGCTCATTTATAAAACTTAGAAAAAATCGTTTGAATCGTTATTGACCGCCGATGGAAGAATTTCGTGGTTTTCGCGATGGCGCGGCCATGGCCCACCACGAAATCTCACAAAATTTTCACAGCACGTTGCATACATTGTAAGCAATAACATATGTGCTATTCAAGGGCCGAGGTGTCCTTTTAGGGAGGGAAAAGCTCAATGAAGCAAGGGAAAATAAGGGTGACAATTCAAATGGATGATTCTGACCAATTAGGCGCATTTAACAACATTGAACAGTTTATGAACTTTAATATGAGCTCTATGGATGACTTGTATAAGTCTGTTTACTCCATAAGTTAATCTTTCAAAAAATATTTTAATTTGAAATTTCGAATTTAAATTTAATATGCAGATCTTGGCCCTCCGCAGATTTTCATAAAAACACCGTTCTATAGGTTTTTCGATATCAGGATTCGATTAAGCCTATTTCCAGAAGAAGAGGTCTTCGGATAAGGGGTGATCCATATACGTGCCCTCAGGGATGACCTACTTCCGGTACATCTCGGATCTCAAAAAGTCCACAATTCGATTCCTCACCATTCATTTAGCCTAGAACACACTTAATCTGACTAAAATATGCTGTGTTTGGCCCGCAATCTTGCCGGGAACAAAAAAAAATCACACGTTTGTTGTCCCTATCTATGGCCTTTGACATTTGCTCCTGCAGACCCGGTTTTGATTGGTAACTGGACCGCCCTCGACTTCGGTTGCAACACCTTTTGAAATATAGTTATAGATTGCACCGGTGGTACAGGATGTCAACGTGATCACTCATCCAATGGTACTCGCTCTTATCAGATGCAATTCCAATCTCGCCGATGATTAGAAAGGTACATTTTGTTTTATACCAAGCGGAAAGTAATGATACTTTTTGACTTTTTTCGAGATTTCTCGATGAGGAATGAATTTCATTTCCAAACAACTGTTGCATAAATATGTTGAGGTTCGCCCATGTTTACCATTAGTGGGTGATGACGTCACTCCTTCTGATGACGTAATGACAGTCAATTCCCCAACACCAATTTGACCCCCTTAAAACGACTTCATGCCATAACTTCTTTCTAAGTGGTCGAATATTCGATGTTAGATATTCTAAAAATAGGTAATCATTTCCCGAACAAACCAGCGTTGTTAGGGCTCATGTGCTCAATCCAGAAGAAAGTTATGGTAAAAAAAACCGGAAATTTTCGACTCTCTCAATTTTGAAGTTAGAGGCACCAAACTTGCCAGGAATGTAGAGTATCACAAAATAAAATAAAAAATCTATGCACCAAAAATTTTCTTTTGTGATGTGGTGCCTCTAATTTCAAAATTAAGAGAGTCGAAAATTTCCGGTTTTTTGACCATAACTTTCTCATGAATTGAGCACATGAGCCCTAACAACGCCGGCTTGTTCGGGAAATGATTATCTATTTTTAGAATATCTAACATCGAATATTCGACCACTTAGAAAGAAGTTATGCCACGAAGAACTTTTTGTGTGGTCAAATTAGTGTTGGGAAATCGACTGCCATGACGTCATCACCCACTCATGGTAAACATGTGGGGACCTGAATATATTTATGCGATAGTTGTTTGATAGTGGGACTCAGTTTCCACAGAGATATTTCAAAAAAAATCGAAATAGTGTAAAGACTTTCGGAACACCCTAATAGATGAAGCAAAAACTTGGAAATTTGTCGGACGCCGCGCCATTTGCAAGGACATGAGGCAAATGAGATTCACTCGCGTCTCTTCATTTCGCAGACTATTTCTTTCCCATCGCGCATCATTTGCCTTATGTCCTTGCAAATGACCCGGCGTCCGAAAAATTTCCAAGTCTTTGCTTCATCTATGTAGCGCTTTAGGGCCGACACAATTTTGATCTCAAAAAATTACTGTATATACATTTCGATATAGAGATACAAAGGATGATTTTTCACAGGAAAATTCGTTGATACTTTCAAAGTGCCATTTATGAAAAATTTGCATACAGAACCGCATCTCAAATTTTTAGGGAATATCATGGTTAACACCTTTTGTCACCCTGGAACATCAAAATGCCAAAACTGCTGTAGCATCCGGGATGCTGCATCCCTCTTTACATTTTGTTCCGCTCTCTCAGAAGATCTGTGATATGTTTATATTTATTTAAATTGTTTATCTAAATTACAGCTATTGATCAGGGCATGATGTTTTTCATGTATAGTCTATACTGTATAGAGTGCTGTTGAAGGATAAGAAAACGGTTTGCAGCTACGTATGCGGACTGGGACGAACTGAGGAAGGTGCATCTAGCGTGTGATCGCAGCAAGTTCTACGAAGCCACATGCAGATTCTTTCAAAAGGTTCGTATGGATAATGGCTTTCACAACTAATATATCAAGTGACTGCTTTGCAGGGTATCCATTGCGAGATCTGCCCGAAATCTATTAATCTGCCCACTATTCACGCGTTCATGGGCCATCTTTTTGGGAACAAGCATCGAGTAAGTCTATATGATCTATGAAAGGGTGTCGCAATCATACCTGGGCTAGGGTTTTCTACGGGGCCCAAAATAATGAAAAAGTCCTGGTGCCCCGTGCCAAAAAGTGAAATTTTCAGGGTCCCCCTTCAATTTGCGAAAAACAATGTTCCAAACTCAAGCTTTTTTCACTTTTCGGTTCCTAATTTTCAAAAAGTCCGGGTGGGGCATGCCCGTCTTCTACGTAGAGGGGGTTACCCAGGTATGCCTAGGTCGCAATAATAAGTCCTAATCACGCATAAATTGTCAGGAAGAGAATAGGGAGGTTGGAATTCACATCTGCATGGCTTATTGCGCCGCAATGGTCTAATCGTGACTGTTTCCATTGCCAATTGCCAATTATCAGTCAAGTTTCGTGTTGAATTCGCCTTTTAAGCTCCGCGCTGACGCATTCGGAATGCCTCGAGAGGCCGTCCTATTCTGGATCGACAAATGCAAAAGTTCTGCGAAGCACATCCAGCTATGATCCCAGTTGTATAACACTTCACTTCACTTCCTTGGCTCCTTCACCTCGTTAGCTGTGATTTCACGACCGTTAAATCGAGAATATGTTACTACTTGATCATATTGTATGTGTTGTTTTTGATATCATGTTCCACGTTTCTTGTAAATTTGAATACATTGTTCAGTTTAACAAACAGCTTTTTTAAAACTTATTTTTATGCATATTATCTTAGACTATGTAAGGAGAATTACCTATGATTTATTCCACTCTGTAAACCCATGATTCTAAAATATGTTATTTTTTTGTTCCATTACTGGTGAATATTCTGAAGCTCTATACTTTCCTTTGCATAATTGTACGGAATCTGTTAGCATTCAGAAATTTGTTGATAAGAATAGAACATTTTATTGTAGATATATCAGTTTATGACGTTCCCACCTGATCGTTAGATTTTGCCATAAAATGCTTTGAAGAAATTTGTTTAGGTAGTTTTTTTCCTGAAATGGCGTTTGTTCGCCGTTACAGTATCTTGGCTTTTTAAAGGATCGCGAATACAGTAATATCTTGCTGTCAATGACTCGCTTTTCAGTGTTATGGTTTCGAAGTACATCAAGTTCAAGGTGGATCTGGAGAGGGAGAAGTGGAGGCGTCACAGAGAGGAGACGGCACGATTGGGCAGGCATTTGGAGCGCATGAACAAAGAGTTTGATGACCTGCTGGACCAGTGAGTGTCTTCCGAACAAGTTCAAATCCCCCCCCCCTCCCAATCGTCATTTACAAGGATCGACGTATGGATTTTGCATTCCCTTTACCTTTACATTCATGCAAGATGATGTGTTATCATCGGAAACTATTAGCAAACATGTACAATCCGAAACGGCGCAAATTTGTTCCAAAAGTCGAATCCTATTTATGAAGATTCCTATTTATCCTATTTATGAAGACGCAATCAGTGCAAATTATAATTGTTATGAAGCCATGAAAACGAGAGAAGTTTTTTTTAGGATTTTCGAGCTGCACATTCAAGTGAACCGAATGGTGTTGCTTTTGGCAGAGGAGACAGTGGGCCTCCAAGGTCATGATATGCAGTTTATCGGTCTGATGGCTTTGTTGATCCAAGATCGGGAACAGATTGTCAGTCTTTTTATTCAATTTTCAAAAAAATATATTCAAAATTATAAATGTACATATTATGCCTCACACTTATTATGTACATATTATGCCACAACATTGTAAAACATGTTTTATTAAATGTGATTTTTGATGTATAAAGTAAGAAAAATAAATTTAGGACATCATCGCTGAGCGTTTGCATCGTGTCGAAGTGAGCGACGAGGATGACGACGTGGAGATGGTCGATTTGAATGAGGAGAATGATGAAAATGAGTGAGAGAACGGACTCGACACGATGAAGCCATCTAATAGAGTGTCGCATTTTGGGAATTCCATCTATGGTTGTCAGAATGAATATTTTTTAGGCTCCATTATGCGTAAAGGTGAGGTATTATTGAAACTGAAACATACCATAGAAAATAGTCCTTCTGCCAACCATACCTCCACTGCCGGGAGGCGGGGGGGGGCCGGGAGAGGGGATCGGAGGGGAGGGGGCGGCGC
>JACMIF010005010.1:0-11319 GCA_014805445.1 Diplogasteroides magnus | reverse complement strand
CAGAGAGAATGACGTCACGTGACTCATATGTTAAGTAGGGGCAGACTCATAGTCCATGATGACATAGGTGACCATACCTAAAACGAGTTCCTCGCTAGCATACACCACCTAATGAACCAATGTGACAAGACTTATGCAACAACCTAATAGATTCCGATGGTGAGGTCAGCAAACAACATGAAAATTAAACAAGTTCTTCTTCGCTACACGAGCAGACTAACTGTGTTCGAAGAATGTTTCTGCTCTCGCATCCCCACTCCGTGCACATTTCTTCTGTTCCGCAGGTCCAGGACAGCACTCGACGTCTGCAATTGGGACTGTGGTGTAGTGGATAGCATTTTCACCCTCCAAACGGATAACTTAACGCGGGTATGTTACCACAAATACTGGACTAATATTCACTTGAGGAATGCACAGCTGCTCAGACAGAAATCGGTTCTGCGCATTACTATGTCTTTCAGGCGTGCCCTGGCATTTAGTGCATTAGCCAAATATTCTTGGGTATGTTTCGATCGAACGCAAAGACCACTGTAACTTGGAAATTGGCAAAGTCAACTCACATTCCAAAGTCTAATTTATTGTAGCTCGATGCAGTCATGTTCACGCATACAGAAACGTCTCCACTGAACAAGAAAACATTTATTTTAAGGTCTAAAATCATCGGTATGCGGAGAGTACATTTCTACATTTGTTTAGCCGTTAGCCATTGTCGCTAATTGCTCATATTCAACAACTCCAAATGCATACGAAATGGAATGAGTCCAATACATTATTTCACCACTTACATATCAGGTAGAACACAGAAGCAGTCAATGAATTCGCTCTCCAAACAATAACCAGCTTCGAACCAATGGAATCGCAGAACGACCTGACTCTTGTCTTCCTCACTGTCCTCGACATCCTGAATCGATTCATTATCAAAGTAAGTCATTATTCGAATGTAAGTAATTCTACTGTCCAAATCTCAATCGAGTCGATATTTCACGAAGACGTTTGGATGTTAAAAAAAGGATTTTGGAGTATGGAATACCGCAATGGCCTACCTCAACTTCAAGAGGTGGCTCAAACGCAACGTCTCTGGCGCTGGTGCTGAGGGCAGGCCAGTTCGTACTGGAAAGACATTGTCAAGATCTAAACGGCGGAAAATACCCGAGATGTTTCTCCTCTGCGAGTGTCCCGTCCGCGCTTGAACAGGTCATCGAGCGGTTATGGAGCACTGAAATGATGCCTTCCTCCCCCTTATCTCTAGTGAATGATCTATAGGAAAAGAGACGAGTAGCAGTCGCAGTTGCCATATCTCAATAATACAAGACACATAAGAGATTGGCATTCGCAGTTGTAAGAACAAGTTCGTACCACAAGTGGGATGACAAAGGACAGTGATGGTGGCACAATGAGGCAGAACAGAATAACTCTGCCTGGATGCTCATGCAGTTTATCACAGAAAGATTTCTTCGGTTTATCGACCATCCTGAATGAACATTATTCCGGTTAGAATTCGGCATTTACAGTGTAATGAACGACCGAGGAGAATACATCGCGCACAGTAACCTAGTGAAGAACACAACATCTCCACATTCGGTCTTGGAAAGAACAGTGGAGGGTGCCAAGAGAGGGCGGATGGCTAATGTTACATTGCTCGTTCTTGTCGTCTATTAATCATTTTGCCCAGATGAGCTTTCCGTTGGCAATTGCCTTCTTCTGCCCTTTGAATGGAGATGGAAATGAGCATCATTTGTCTGCCTCGTCTGGTAAAAAGAGATTGGAACCTCAGCGTGCCTCATTTCCAAAGACTATCACGAAAGAACGATGAACATATTTGACTATCGCGATATCCGAGTTGGGCACAGGGAAAGTGACGTCTTCGTTAGTGACGAAGAACCCTACCTTCGGGTTCTTGGCATTATTGGCTGCCTAGAGCATTATTAATCCTACTGTAACCAGGTGTATACGCACTTTGGATAGTTGAAGTGAGCGTCGTATCCAACCACGACGGCTGAGACTGAACGCGAAACATCGATTTCTGGCATGAATATGATTTTGGCAGGGATCGGATCTGGTGAATGAAGTCGCTTGCCAACCCATATCTGCAATTTTACGAACGGAATACTCCGCCTTTTCAGTCGGTCCACGAATTCAACTTCTCGACCCACTCCTGCAGCGGCACCTTTCACCTTTTTCTCTGGTACGCAAAACATGGGTGATAGTAAAGTGCACTATGGACATTTGCCCCATTATGGTGAAGTGAACAGATTCGCCATCGCTGTCATCACTAGGATGACGCAAGTACAAATTTCACAATTACGGCGCAAATTTATCTGGAGCAATTGACGCATTCATAGCAAAGGATTTTGTCGCAAAAATTGACAATCAGCGCCTTCCGTTCAGGTGACGCACGGCTTCGGCTGTATTACTATGGCCACGAGAACCTCGAGAGTTACACGCCATATTCTTACAACGCAATGAAATTAACTCGTAGTAACAATGATTGTCACACATCAAATATAAATCGAAGCAGATACTTACAGAATGAATAGGTAGACACAGTCAAAGAAAAAATTATTCACAATATTTGAGAGTAAATACATTTTGTTGATGTCGTGATTTTTATGGGAGAATACATTACTCTGACTCATTAGATCAGATATCGACCATCGCGATACTTGTCTCCATTCTTCATCTCACTCTCAGTCTTCACGATGATGGTGATAATTGTCTTCTTCTTTCCGTTTTTCTTCACCACTACGAAGAGAGCTACGAGAATGCTTCTGAAAGTATTCCGGTATTTTCAAATGCACCGTGTTTACAGAATTTTTATTCGCATTATTATTTTAAAAATGCCCATATGGCCATGAAACGATCTTTGTAACATACCCCATGACAACTGCAGCCACTATGAATGTGCTTGAAAGGAAACTCCATTGCTCTACTCCATCAAGTGATTCGTCCTCCCTCCTAAGGCCTCCCTTCCCCATCCATCTGTTCACTGCATCTTCGAAGTCGAGCTCCTTAGGAACATGCTGTGGACATTTCTGAAATGGAAAAATCGTAATCCAGAAGAACTGATCGGTGTCATTTCAAAAACACAGGGAGTGAATTGTGTACACGACTTCTCTCCATCGTTGTGTTTCTTCCTTCTTCACCTGTCTTCTCATCCATTTGATCCTCTCCTGGCAGAGTACAATCAATTACTGAAAATTCTTTATTCAGACAGATTCGAATGTCTGCCAACATCGATTGACGAGTCTGAAATCGATCCTTGAGAGTTCACTTTACAGTATCCTAACCTTAGAATCAGTGAGACAATTCATATGAATCTTCCCCATAATTATCACCTCGAGCATTTTTTGAAGTTCGTCCCTAAATCAATCAGTTCCAATAATCAAAAGTTGCAAGAAACAACAACAGAATGGAAGACAACCTATCGTATGGAGTGTCTCTCGGTACGATTCCCTTTTCTCTTTTAAATCGACTAGCGGGGTCGAGCATATCAAGAAGAAACATAGTCCAGCAATACATATTTATATTTTCTCGATTGACGAATCAAATTTTTTCAGCATTGACCATTTATCGTTGTTTTTATTCCTTCCGTTAACTATCTTATTGAATTGGATAAAAATAACCCATCAACCGTGCACGCTAGGATTACTAAAACGGTAGTAAAGTGCACTTCTCATTCGCTTAATCAGCTACGAGTGTCTGTCGACCACCGATATAGTCACTTCGAATGGATCAGACGAATGAAAAATGCACTTTACTACCGATTTAGAAACCACATTTACGAACCAGAAAAAGTATCCCTTTTCCGTTCTGGTAAAGTCGTCGAATATGCAGCATGATCCGTGTTTCTGTAAATACACATTAGATTTCTATCTCAGAGAACAAAGAAGGCTACGGTACCTCCCATTCGTGTTTCCACAATGAATCCTCGGGCGTCTTGGGGAAGAGACTGGGCCACATCATTCTAAAATATAGATATTAACGTGGCAAAAACATTTTAGCAGCCTTACAGTCTTAATCACAATTCGAGAATTTTAACCTCAGGTACATTTTGAATCCCTCGATCTGTTTGGGATCGAACGTGGAATGACCGCAGAACTCTGGACCAGTACCATTCCAGAAACTTGGCCTGAATGAATGATACTCTTCTTGTGTCAATTCACCCACTGGAGGACGAGGTTAGCTAATAGTTGGAAACTACCGTAATCGTACAAAGGGTCTGACCACATTCCACCAATTGTCCAATTCAGTGTTCCCTCTGGGATCACACACGAATCGGGTACTGTATCATCGTATGCCTGCAAATCAATAAGTCAAATCGAATATCTATACTCGTGATATTACTTTCATCAGTCATTATCTTTTAGAATATGAATATCACTCACTCTGCATGTGGCCACTGGATGAATGACTGTAAACATGAAATAATCAAAGTCTAAAATGCCCCCTTCTTCACATAATAATCATCTCTCAATAACCTTGTTCCTGTCCAACTCCGTTCTGGGCTGTACCAACGTGAAAATTTCCATGTGGATCGTTTTCAGGATGTCGAACCTTGTACCTATTATAGAAAATACAACTGCTGGGCGAACACTGAATAGAGAACGTACATGTGTGGAGGGAATCCTCTGGATCTGTTGTTGAATCCCATCCATCCATTCACAGCACGAAATTGAAGGAGAAAATAAAGAAGAAGACATATACTAGTGGTCAAACCCATCTGAACAGTTAGAGTGAAGTCATCTTGTGTGGAGTTAGAGGTCATAACAAGAGCAGGCCCAGAGACCACTATGGTTACATATCAGCGGTTCAAAAGCGGTAAATTTGTCGCCATTCTTCTCCGCCGCGCCGTTGTCTATGAGTGAATGAAACAACGGCGCGACGAAGAAGAACAAATTTACCGTTTTTGAACCCTATTACTAGGGAAGGCAGAATGAACCATAGAGTGCATTTCGTCTCTCTGTGTTCTCCATCGCGCGGTAGTGTCTACACACCAGACACGACCGCGCGATTGAGAGCACAGAGTTGCGGAATGTACTCTCGCGTTCATTTTGCCTTCGCTACACCTATTACATATGCAGGAATCAGTAGGTGCGACCTTGTGAGGAAATTGAATTTCAAAGGAAAAGGACAGATCCTGAGATAAGGTAAACATTTGGCACAATTATGGGCGTGCAGAAGGAACACGCATCATAATAGTCTAATCATTTATGCTACAAAGACAGTGAGCTAAATCCGGCTAGGTGAGACTATTGCAAACTAAACGGCGTTCAAATCTTCGCCATTGCCTATATTACTGCACGTTATCAGTGTGTCAAATATATTACATGCCCAGTAGCGATCGAAACTGTCCAGTTGTTAGTCAGGCATGCCATCATACAGCAAGATTTGAGGTGAGCAATCACTAAAATGAAGCAGACTATGCAATGGCCGCCAACAAAAATTGTGCGATGTGCATTGACAAGATTGTGCAGTTGATGCTGCGGATAATATTTCTTCTGCGACTTTCAAGCACGAAGATAACAAGTCTTTTTATTGGGATGTTTCCGGGCAGTAAACACCTGAATCTCTTAAAGCTGAAACAATCTGGGAGTTATGCTAACAGATCATAGAAGAAGGCATTATGTAGCTAATGGACATTGATCAATGATTGATGCACAACCTGGGCAGAATGAATGTTTACGAAAAAAGTGTCTAATCGTGAATATGGAAAGAATAAGTGCAATCGGTTATGAGATGGCTGTCCTTTCCCTCATCAAATGATCTCTGGACGTCTTCCATGGTGTGAACTCCAGTCTGCATCCAACATGAAGTGAACGGATTCTCATTGGCGAACTTGATGTCCGTGTCCAATCTTGAGTGGAACATTAATTGGATTTCAGTGAGCACTCATACCTGTCTCCGAACGTTATGGCCTGCTTCAACTGGAAGTTTGTCTTTAGCAGAATTTCTATGTAAGAACCGACCAAAGTTACCAGGATCTGGAACAAAAATTCAAAACAGTTTTGAATGCTCGGTATTTATGGACATTGCACAACTACGTGAATATTCAATTATCCATTGGGCTCCGTTCTTGACCTGATCGAATAATTCTTCCATCTTGAATCTCATCCAATCAATGAGTGGGAGTGAACACTGTACCTGTTACATGTCCCCATGGTCAAAATTTACTTTACTTTTCTCTTGAGAGAGATGAGGGGGGGGTCTACTTTCCAGATAGCCGGACATTTTCCAGAATGTACTCCTATTTTCCATAACGTCGCGGACATTTTCCAGAATGTATCTCCATTTTCCAGAGAATCACTGACGTTTTACAGAATGTACCCCTATTTTCCAGAAACAGCCGGACATTTTCCAGAATGTATCTCTATTTTCTCAAACGTCGTTTTTATACATTCTGGAAAATGTCCGCGACGTTATGGAAAATAGGGGTACATTTTGGAAAATGTCCGGCTTTCTGGAAAGATTGAGGAGAGCAACTGGAGTGAAGGATTGGATGAAGGAGGCTGTGAAGAGGAAGATGAAATGGGCTGATAGAATAAGGAGGATGGATGGTAGTCGATGGGCAAGGAAGACGACATGTTGGATACCTTATGGATGGATTGGTAACAGGAGACAGCAACGACCACGGACTAGATGGAGGGAGGATGTTGGAAGGATATGCGGACAAGGATGGTAGAGTCTAGTAGGAGAGGAATGGAAGGACGCCATCGCTCAGCACATTACTAATATGTGATAAACTTGTAAACTTTCTCTCTCTCTTGTATCATAAAAATGCATTTATTTATATGAACGTACTTATAGAGTGATGTCCTTCTTTAGGATGAGCTTTCTTACCGCAACGGACCATAGTTCTGAGAGCACTTCTGTAGTCGGTTATGATGAAAATGACTATGATTGCATCGAGAATGGGAAAACAAGAGACGAGAGGACACGCGAAATCAGCGAAAATCGGCATTTCGAGGCCGAAAAGAGGGAATGACAGGGCAACTGTGCATGGAGTGTAGAGGAATACAAGAGGAACTGCTGTTTGCAGACACAGAGCATAGAACAACTGCTGTTGTAGTTTCCGCGTCGTTGCGGATATTGCCTAGTATATTTCTATTAGGATGAAATCTAAATTTGCGGGATTTTTTCATGCATGCAAGCAGATAAAAATCTGCGAATGCTTTCATAAAACACTAAACTTAGTTCTGCATCTAACGTAATCGTAGCGCCTTCAGGGCCATTCACCGTCAATACTATGAACGTTTGAATGACTCAAAAGGTACCATCGGTCACGGATTTAGAAACAATTTTAGAATATTCCCTTATAAATCCAACGATAAATTATGAAAATACGGGAAAACATTAAAATTTGGGAGTCCAATTCGGAGTCATTCAAACGTTAATAGGATTGACGGTGAATGACCACTGAAGGCGCTACGATTATGATCGATGCAGAACAAAATTTAGTGATTTATGAAAGCATTCGCAGATTTATCTGCTTGCATCATGGGAAAATCATAAAATTCCGCGAACTCGGATTCCACCCTAATAGTTTAGTTTCATCTCAGCGCAAACCTTGGCCTGTCGAAGCCATGTGAATATTCCCCAGCCCAGATAGATCAAGGCACCGAAACATCCTCCCACTGTGATAATGATGATGATGTATGCGCACACATAGATGTAGTTGATTACTCCATCTCTCTGAACTTTCCGTTTCATGTTATATCACTCTCCTAAATTCCCACCTCATAGTCAGCCATGTCCCATCCTAGAGTCCTTGCATCCAGGTGATACTTCTCATCCACAATTTTCACGATGTCAATGATACCAGCGTCTGTGGGACACCACATCGACATGCAGAGAGTCCACCTAAACTCAAATTACTTGCATTTCAGAACCTTGAAGACTTTCATAACAATACGCAGCAAATGTATGTATACTACGATAAGTAACGCGATGAACCAAGGCGTTGAAAATAGTACAACCCTTTGACCACTGCAATCCGTAAAACGCATGGATACTTTTATGTAGCATAACTCACTTATTGACGGCCCAGTATCGGTAAAGAAAATGGAAGTCCATCAGTATGAGCGAAACCGAGAAGATGGAAAGGTACAACGAGGTTATGCCCTGAATATGACGATGACAATGAAGGTATTCGGAATCTCTCTTTAGCTCTGCCGTGTTGAATAACGGTGTTGGTGACGCCAAAAATTCGGTGATTCATTACAACAATCTGAAAAATGTGTGTACATTTCAGAATCTTTCAATTTCCTTTTCAACCGGTTTCGTTGCAAATTGCACAATGGAGAGCAGCGTGTCGTGAGCTGCAAATGCGACGAGGAGATATTTGTACGTTCCGATCTCCTTGCGAGTGAATCGAGTGACCAAAATGATGAGTGCAAGATTGAACACAACTCCGGTTACTGAATGGTTTCTTCAGTTATTGCCGCAAGAGTATTAAAATCATACCGCAATTCCATTGCTCCAGTGCGTGGAGCCACTTCTGGTATTGGTGCATCAAATATGATCGGCACTGCTACCGAAGACCTGAAGTACTGTCGCGTTCAACTAACGAATGTTTGCGCTCTTGTCCCCGAAATTTGAAGTAGTTTTCAAAATACGCTGAATAAGTTCTCTGAGGCTTCGGACTAGAACCATAACACCGAGTCAACTTGTCATCAGAAGCGCCGAAATGACAATCAAAGTTTACCGCGGGGTCTGCGAGAGAGTCCTGCAAGGAGCGGCAGTGGCAACCAGCATACAAAAACTTGTATCCGTGTTGTTATCCGTGTTACTTTATCACTCGATAAATTCTTGTTGATAATAGTCACTACAATCATAAAACGGTAAACATAGCAGTGTGAAACTAATTTTCTACAGATTGAATCGCCGGACGTAGTAACTCATTTGTATCGTAATCAGTTTTCTCTGGAGAGTGTGATGATATTTGTTCTGATTGTATGTTCCTTGCACATTTCAATGCATAAACGTCATCTCCAGTAGTTTCGTTTCGTATGCTATGTATGCGTTTTGTTTTCAATCTATAGTGTATAGCTATTTCAGCGATAATATTACATGTGATAACTAGGAAAAGAGGGTTCATTAATTGGTTGGGCAGCCACAAAGGTTGAATCAGACGGGGTTGTCCCATAGAAAGAGGGCTGTGCAGTCTCGTTCGAGGGAACTGCGACTCCTCCTCCATAGGCTGGATATGCAGAGTTATCATGAGGAGGGGGAAACGTGTAAGCAGTGTCGAATGCAGGTGCAGAAGAAACTCCATAATTAATATTAGGATTATGAAAGCTTGGCGTCGAATAAAAATTGGGAGGGGCTGTATATACACCATGAGTGTGTGAAGGAATTATATTAGGATCTGAATGAATCATTCAGAGGGCAAAGGAAGACGTTATCACCGTGTGCAAATACAGGCTGGTTTCTCATCTCTTCGTAGTCAATAGATTCTCTTTTTGAAAGGCATCCACAAAGCAACACAAGGAAAGTTGGAATACCGAAAAATAGCCTGAAAAGACGATATTTACTAAAAAAAATTTATCAACTTTTTACTTACATTATGAAGATAAATGGTTCTGAACCGTTGGAAGAGTGTACCATCATTGCGTTACTCATACTACAAAGGAATGAACAATCCATCTCTGTTACGCGATCATTCCCATTAAAGAATATTACTAAAGCAAAAGTGATTTTGCGCAATGAAAAAATTGAAATGAAAATAACTGAAACCGTTTTCCTTGCCATGGCCTCCCTTCATATTTGATCCTTCTTTCTCTCATATAATAGTGTGCGCAATATTATGGGACAAGCATCTTTGACATCGTTGTTCCCATTATATTAGGGATGAACTGCACCAGTGCATATTATACATCTCATCCGCGCCTTTCTTCTGACTTTCGTGGACGCTGATTGTAGGTGAGCAAACAACAAAGAAAGATATCATCCTTGCATAGCCTACATATAAAAGTTATAGGTTGCTTGTGGTGATCTTCCTGTCGATTGCACTTGCATGCTGTCATTTTGCACAAACATGGTAAATGAAAACAACAGAGAAGTTGGTCACTACTCTTTTGACAAGAATGTACAGTAGAAGCTATGGATCTGCACGTAAGCGGGCAAATAAAGTTTGTTCTGCGACTTTCATGCAAGCATGAATATAACAAAAATCTCTTTATTTCTGGACAGCAAAGACCAGAATCTCTTAAAGCTCGGTCATAACCTTAGGGATCGTTGTCATCTGCCCTAACAACGATTGTTTTTAAGGAAATAATATCCTGTTTTTAGGATATTTAACATGAATTTTTCGATCACTTCTAAAGGAGTTATGGCAAGAAATGGTTTTTGGGGTCAAATTGGCTTTGGGAAATCGACTGCCGTGAAGTCACCAGATGGAGAGACGTCATCTCCCATTAAATGTAAACATGTGTGGACATCAACATATTTATGCTTTCGGTTGTTAGTTGTTTCAAAAAGGAACTCAGTTCCCATCGAGATATTTCAAGTAAATCGAAAAAGTCCAGGAACTTTCGGACCACCCTAATCAGTTGATCAGTTGAGTTGAGTTGAATATCAGTTGAGGAGCAAAGAGAGGCCGAAAATATCAATTTTTTCCTCTTCATTGTTTCGGGTGCTGTTGTTTATCTAAAATGATTTTTGTATGGACATATTGAATCGTAGAACGTAGTGACTTATTATTATCATAAGCAGTTTAAGAAGCATTATTTTTTCACCTCAAGCTAAAGTCAAGGTAAGGCGGCACCAGGTGGCAAACTTTCGAATTAAATTCCGATTTTTTTCCTGGAAGTAGGTATTGCCACCTCAATGAACGTTATATACTGATTTGGTCTGAAAAATTTCGCAATCGTTTTATAGGCGAATTTCGACATGATGTTCGATCGATCATAACTCGCTTCACACCCGTCCTACAGGGCTGGAAAAGAGCTCATTCTACCGCAAATTGTTTTCTTATCATTTTTCATTCGGAGTGCAAGACCGTATCTCTAACGGCAACAAAGATAATACAGGTCACCCTGGAAAAATAGGTATTTTGTTCAACTCAAACATGACCTACAATCGACATCCACACAAAATATGAAAGCCGGGACAATTCTACATAACATATTTTTTAAGAAGGTAAGTTTGGGTAGGGAGCCATTGAGAAAATTGAGGGAACGTTTCAGTTAACACCCGAAATTGAGGTAACTTTTTAGTTACCACCTTATGCTGCCTTGAAATTTGAAGCATTTCTCAAATGTAATTTTTTTTCTTACTCTGTTCGATGAAGGCCTTCGATAGCGATACCAAATCTTGAAGTCC
>JACMIF010005009.1:0-11319 GCA_014805445.1 Diplogasteroides magnus | reverse complement strand
GTGGCTTCCTCCGCTCTTTCCATTGAAATGGTAGCCCCCTTGTTTGCCTCCTCCACGTGACTGGTCACTGCGGAAACCATGACCACCACCTCCGTGGTTCTTTCCCTTGCTGTGGTTATTGTCGATCTTCCATCCGTTCTGAGGATGTCCGACTGTTCCGGGCTTGAACTGCCCGACCTGGTTAACACCATTGCTCTGGTGCCGCACTTCCTGAGCTCCTTTTCCAGCCCGTTCACAAGCCTCTGCCAACTCCAGCAATTGACCTCCCAAGTCTTTTCCGACTCCTCCAACAGTTTCTTCCTGGTCTCATTGCTGTTTATTCCACTCAAGAAGGCAAGTGAAACCATGCAATCTCTCATGTCTTTGACTTTCTCGAATGAACACGTCTTTGCTGCCGTTTGAAGCTCAGCATAGAATTCCGATAGAGACTGCCCCGGTTTCTGCTGTACTTGCGCCAACCGAAATCTTTCTGACAGAACCAGCACCTTCGGCTTGTACTTATCCGTCAATGCGTCAGTCACTTCCTTGTAGGTCCTTTCCTCCAGAGGTTTGTCAGGCATGATGCTCTCCAAGACCTCATACTGAGCCACCCCTACTTCTTCCAGAAAGATTAGCAGTTTCTTTGTTTCATCCGTGATTTTCCTCAGAGTAAGGAAATTCGAGAAGCGTCTCAGCCAGATTCTCCAATCTGTACCAGACACGTACGGACCAGGCGATTTTCCCTTCAATGTAACCTCCGTGGTGGTGGGAACGAGATGAACTGTGAGGGGGTTGGTAGAAGAACCACCCACTCCACCAGTACCCTTTTCCATATTATCCGAGGTTGCTTTCCTCCACCAGGAGCCTGACCATTGATGTCCGCCATGATCCGTGACCGTTCCTGCTCTCGCTGCCAGGATCGACACGCTCGTCTTACTGTATGCCCAGCAGACGAATCCCACTACTGTGCGTAATCTTGCCCAGCAGTGTCCAAAACCTACAGTACTCCTTGTACCGTAGTCGTCCGTGTCGTCCTGCCGCGTAGTCGGATCCCTGAACACCAGTTGTAGCCCGAACACTTGTAGACGAGAGAGACGCAGAGAGAGAGTTTATCCACAAGATAACTGAGAGAGAGGGGACACAAAGGGGACTTATATAGTGACGTAGACTGCAGCCTTGCAACGAGTATTGTGTATTCTTGATCTCTTCTCACTGTAGTGCGGTGTGTAAATCTGTGTGTACTGTAACTGTATTATCATATGTAACTATATCTACAAGATAGAAGTCTCAATATATGATAAAATTAATCCAGGAAGTGCAGACCCACACTAAAAAAGAATAATGACCTGAATGCCGTTCAAGCCACTAAAGTTTAACGGCTATCAGGTCACTCAAGAAATTAGATGCCGACCCGAGGCATTAAAATGCTTACCAGTCCATTTTGATCTTAATGAAACAATATTCGAAATCTATTAGACATGTAGACGTTTGAATGCTTCATGCGCCGGCTTTTTATTTCTTGTATGACCTGAAAGCCGTTCAACTTTAGTGACTTGAACAACATTCAGGCCATTTTTCCAAGTCGGGGTTTGCACATGCTGATTTATTTTTGCTTTCTTTTATTCTCCTCAATCGTTATGCCACACATTGAGGTTGCGCACATGTTCTCTGCCTTTCTTCCGTTCGCCCTTTTGTTCCTCTTCAAACTATGTTTCGAGAAGGGGAATGCATTGGCCAGAACGATCATAGGATACACAATCTTCCTGTTCAGTGACAAGGTGAGTGTACCCTGTGATCATTCGTGTTCATTGTCTTATTCTGGGTCCTGGAGCCGTGTGTATGGAAGTCATTTCCCAGGAAGATGACGTCATGAGGATAGGGGAGAGCTACCCTCGAGACGGAATTTTCCTGGATGAACTCCATGCACACGGTCCCTGGGGGATCATTTGCGCACAATCGCCGAATCTCCCATAACTTTGTCAATTTTCAATTTCATGATTCGCATCCAACAGGAAAATTGTTTGTCTCGTCGAAACAAGCAAATTTACTGTTGGCAGTGAATCATGAAAATGAAAACTGACAAAGTTATTGTGAGTAGTGCTCAAATGATGTGTTTCGGGCCTCCGTATATCCCCTGTCCTTTCAGCAAGTAGCGTCACTGGACGGCAACCTCAAAGGTTCCCTTCAAAGGTTCCTTGCCCTTCTTGCCATTCTTGCTCACTACACTGCACTGTACTATGTGTTCGACGCTGACTTCAGGGAGATCATCGGTGGACTCACATTCCAATTCAAACAGTTAGTTGCACAATGAAGTTTCTAAATCTGTAGTAATGTGCATTTTCTTTCGTCTAAGTTCGGCGAAGCGGTTGTCTTTACGAGCGATAAACAATAGCCCCGAGTCGTTTGGACGAATGCACTTTATTACCTATTCATAAACCCTATTGGCAATATGCATTGCATATCAGTCTTCACACCGTTTAATCACCGGAAATTTGGCACAGAGTCACGAATATGAGTTGCAGTTTAGCAGTTTTGCGAAAATACCGGTCGATATACATAATTTCAATCAAAAAACATGCTGTTGATCATGAATGACACGGTATTTCGCCAGAGGAACGTGTTGTCAACCTGCCGAGTTAATTTCTCACTCTTTTCCAACTATCCGCCTCTCCTTACGGTCCGAAATAGTGTGCCATGTAAGACAACCAGTTCAGGTACGAGCCTGCCCTCTCTACTCTCTATTTTGTACTGGTGACTGATCTGGCTGTGAAACACATGACTGTCATTCTCAAAGGAGCAGTGAGTACTCTTCTCTACCTTCCCCTCTACTTCATCCCCCCACAGATCGTATCTCTTCCCGATAGGACAATGCTTCTGAAGAGGAGAAATCGACTCTTCCAATTCATTGAGTACTCCTCTCAATTCTACAGATGCTCCATTGCTGCCCCTCGATGGATCATGTGAGAGTTTACTGTAGCTACTCCAATACATACGTGGACGGGTACCATGACATTGATTTCAATGTTGAGTGCCTCCCACACAAATTAGGATTCATTTGCAGAGTGGCTGACATAAACTGAGATTATTTTCAACTGTAAAAATTTAAAAGATCCACTCTGCAGATTGACTCGCATGGCATTTGCAGAGTGACTTCGGCATTTTATACTATCCTGCCCATGTATGCTCCCATAGAATGTTTAACTTATTTAGGTACTTCCTCCGCTCCTTCACTCTGTCTACTGAAGTGGTAACATAAATTGAAGTCGTTTCCGTTGAAGTAACGGTGACCACAGTAACGCAGCTCATTACACTCATCGTCGACATTGTACTCGTCACTCTATACATTTGCCTTAAGGTAAGCTCTACTTCTTTCCTTCATACACATCGAGTAAGAAGGAGAGTTCCCAGACGTAAATCGACTATTTTAGTGGGAACGTGGCATTTAGGAACTTTCTTTTAGCTAGACGACATTTTGGAACTAATGCATAGTGATATCTAGTGGGGAAAGTTCCAAAATGTAGTGTACCTAAATGACAGTTCCTAGGTGTCACGTTGGTATATTTCAGCTGAAGGAGTGTTTCGAGTACAGTTGTCGTCTGTATCGCTCATTCTATTCCCTCCTCAATCTCGTCTCATATGGAGTTGTCCCCACTCAAGAAGAGATAGCTAAGGAACCCAAATGCAGCATTTGCATTGACAACATGAAGTGTCCCATCAAGGTGGGTACTGTATATAGGTTTTAATAATCTTAATTTGTCGAGTTTGTGAATGGCAACATTATGCTGTTTCCTCTTTTTCATTTTAAGCACTGTAATACCATTTGGCTAATCAAGGAGGTCAGTGTATTGTTGCCATCCACAAATTCGAGAAAATATATTTTAAAAAGTTCTTCCATTCCTTCAGTTGGCATGAAATCGCAACTTCTGTGAAGAATGTGCAGAACAATGGTTGGACAAGATTCACACGTGTCTCATGTGCAGGGCACAAGTGGTGGAACAGGACTCTTCGTGGTTCAACGGAGCAACTTCTAAGGCAATCAGAATCTACTAGACAATTCATCCAATAGCATCCAATAGGAAAGATGCATTATGAGTAGTATGTAAACACGATGAATCTTGTTTGTTATTCATTTGTCCATACTAGATTTCTATTCAATATATTATTATCTTATGAGCATCATTTGAGATTCTTCCTTTACCACTTTTCTATCTGTTTTGCCCAATTGTGTTAGCAAACAAATGTTTGCTCATTGTTTCCATTGTTTCTCAAAAGGTTTTATTGTCGTGACTTACAGTGATATTTCTACGTTATATTTGATGTTGTTAATGCATCTAAGATGTTTGAATGAATAAATGATAAGGAGGTCATAATTCGTGAAAGTGAAATCTGAGAGTCGAATACGCTCTGAAATACCGAGTTCATCTGATGAATGCATATTAATTGTGTCAGTGTTTTGATTTGAGAAACCGGTACAAATTATGGAGGTCAATATAAGACGTGCAGAAGTAAACATAATGGTTCGACAGTGATGAGAGAGCCGTTCTTTATAAGAGAGAGCAGAGAAATCCGACCGGCTGCCTGGGGCCGAATTCATGATCGTGGCAAGTCGTTTGCCGGTTAAGTGTAGCGTTATTGGGGGAGAAATTTAAAAATCCTCCCTTACTCAAGTTAGGTGACGTTTGCCGCGCTCATGCATTCGGCTCCTGACCGTATTTAGGTGCAGTCTTTTTTGTACGCTAACTATTATTATGGAAAACGAGCTTGATATACCGAGTACACGCACTCCATCTGGCTGACGACTGTGCACTCTCAAATTTGCGTGCTATTTCGTCGTTTCTCTGGCCGTTAGCCGTGATATTGAATAGGTTTCACGCTCAACATATAGAGGCTGACTTTCAACTCCTTTTACCACAATAATAGTATGCCGCATACTGTATGCGGCACTATCGGGGTGACACTCTTTTACATGAAATTCTAAATAACAAAAGCGTTAGGTTATCCAAAACGGCACTATTCCCGATGGGTCGAGGATATTATGTCCGATAATATTAGCCAAGGTTATTATGTCCGAACTTGGCCGAATACGTGGTAATTATATCCGAATGCTCAAGTTACTATGTATATGACCAAGTTCGGACGTAATGACCTGGCTAATATTTTCGGGCATAATGTCCTGGACTCCTCGGTCGATTCCTCTGTGTCTCTCTCATTCCCCCATTCTCTCCACTCATCATCCACCAAAGGCACTGCCACCGTGTCAACGCCCCGCGAAATATGAAGAACTCCGCCCATTCCTCGGATCATCATGTCTCATTGTGGCTTAGCCGGTTCATTGCGCATCTCATTCAACCATCCCCACTGGTGGTTCCATCTCAGCCTCTGGGGATACTGTAGGCGTCTGTTCAACGAGTTTCCCTGGTGGCTTCCAGTTTCGAGTTTTGCCATAGGCTTCTTCACCTCTAGCTAAGTGGCGCTTTCCCCGGGGGCCTGCGGCCACGGGGTATGAACGCCTTGAGGGGATTAGAGATTGGTAGCCAGGGATGGGAGATGTGAACTCAAGCTTCATCTTATAGTTCCATCATCGTTCCATGCAATTAGCGTTGCGATCAATTTATTCGCTCCATTTTACAGTCACTCGCTTTACATTCTCGATCGATATTCGCCCTCGCTTACTATAGCTTTTCGTTTAGAATGGAGAGCTCATCATCGGACAGCGCCTTCCAAGCACCGCCCAAGATGGCTCGGATGGCCACTACGTTGGATCCCGTCGCGGCCGCAGCAGCATTCTACAACCCCTCCGACGCCTCTGCCTGGCATCCCTACAGTAAGTTACAGTATAAACCAGATAATTCAGGTTTCCCATACGGTCCTTCCCAATCTTGCTACCTTGAAACTGTGTTGATCAGTCCGTTCTACAGTTCCCTTGAGTGCTACCGTAACCTGCTTACTGTGGCCTGACAATCATATCGTTATCAATCAATATCGTTGCAGTGTCCAACGCGACGGCCATGGACCCACAGATGCAGGCTTACCTGGTACGTTTTCGCATATTACGGTACCGGTACAAGGCACTACAGTACTCCCTAGCGACAATAACGATCGCCTGATTCAGGAACATCAGCAGCGCATGCTGCAAATGTACAGCAGCTGGCCCACGCAGACTTCTCCGGTACGGAATCATTACCGTGGTCTTCTATTGGCTACCGTACTCCTACAGTATGCCTCCATCTTCAGATGATGTATCCTGGTGTCACCTTCCCCACGCCGCCTCCCGATTACTCGTCCGCAGCATCTACAGTGTCTACGGCCTCCACATCTTCCGCGTCAGGTACGGTAGACCACTGAGAACTGCCTAGTCCATACAATACTGAGTTAGAATAGATACACTTGTCTTACGTTGCCTGAGCCTGTACTGTGTACTATAATCCAAGAAGGCCAAATCTACAACAGCATACAGTCAACTACCATTCCAGTTCATCGACTCTCGCCTGATCCGAACACGCCCGCGCCGCCCACCGGAGGATACCAGATCACGCCGACAGGACGACCCGCAGGTACGGTAGCCCCCTCCCCCTACAAAACTGGGCCCATACCAATAAGTTTTGAGTAGAATCTCATGTACAACATCACTCATGACTTGCCCTCCCTAAATCCAAGTTCCAAAATGTCCTATTGCAGAAGCCGCAGCCGCCAACGGTTCTCGCAAGCGCAAGCACGCCGATCCCGAGGATGATCTGGTCGAGGACGAAGAAGAGACAGAGGTACGGTAGCTTCTGATGGTACTGTAGTCCTAATTAAGGGTGACAATATGGAATCCCTGATTCAAAAAAGAATGTTCAGGCAAGTGACGACTCCGTGAAGACGGCGGTCGATGTGGTCATGCTCGGTAACGACAGCTTCTGCAAGGTATGTGAAGGAGGCAATAGTCTGATTCAGGGTTATTAATGATCAATCAATACCGTAATCCGTTGCAGGTGCAAGGCCGTCTGTGCGTTGTCGGCAATCCGCGCACGTACGACGTGACCCTACAGGAGATCCTCCGTCGTATCTCTCCACCCGAATGCCTCAACAAGAGCAGCCTGGGACCGCTACTGAGAAGGTACAGTAGTACTCGTCTCCGGGGGCTTTTACATCAATCAATGCTGCAGTCAGGGTTTGAAGCAGGAAAAAATCAAACGATATCTCTACCGTAATGGTCACTAATTGCAGGGGCAAGATTAAGGGATGCGGCGACAAGCTGCAGGAACTGCTGGCAAACAGAGGAGTAGGACTGAGCAGCGGTCAGAAGAAGCGAACGCCCGCCAACACGCTGACGGCCTTCCTCGAGGGTCAGTTGATATACCGCACTCAATCGATTGACTACCGTAACCCATGATCACATCAATACCTCGATTACCGTAATGCATACATTTCCCTTCAGGAGAAGCGATCGAGTTCGGAAAGGACAACCGCGAGATGACGCACAAATACTTCCCGAGTGAACAGGTCGCCCGGTGCATACTCAACTCCATGCCCCATGCAGCCGCCGAGGACTGCCTCAAGCACGCCATGAACACTACGTGAGTATTGGGATACTGTAGAGTTGGATTACGGTATGAACAAGAGCCCGTACAAAGGGTACTGTAGTTCAGTATAAGATGTGATATTGGTGTATCGATCCCGATACAATAATTCTTTGTTTCAGTGACATCATCAAGGAGCAGATAGACCTGCAGGTGGCGTGGTGCGGCGACCCGATGAACGTGGAGCGCATGTGTGAAGACTCCAACCCAATCAGGTACGGTAGACAGGTGATATTGTAGTCCGAAATCAGGGTGGGAATCATGATGGTTGGCGAAGTTCCCTCATTTAGGAACTTCGCCCTGGTGACGCACGTTCTCGGGCCAATGGAATGGCGCACGTACGCTGAGGTCCTGCGCAAGTTCGCCGACGCCATCGAGAAGCACCTCAAGGCCTACTTCGATCATCTCGTCATCACACAGACCTACGTCTATCCCAATCAGGTACCGTAATCTTCATCCTGACAGTAAGGATACTGTAATGGCCACCCAACCACTCAATAATAGATTACTGTAGTTTGTCTGTCCTCACTGATCTCTGTGGTTTGACCCCTGGTTCATTGTAGGTTATCTGCCTGCCACAAGTCGCGGACTCCGACCACGTCATTCGCAGAGAGCTGGATTCGAATCAGCTGAAAACGTTCTGCGAGGTGAGTGACCAAAGTACAACGACCAGGCTACAGACTGCAAAGATCAAAGATCGAGCTTGAAACTGCAGGTGCCCGGCCGCTTGACGCTCCACAACCGGAAGTTCAATATCTCCGTAGCAGAGATCGGCAGGCGTGTGAAGACGCCCGAGTGCCTCAATGGCTCCATCCTGGGCGCCATTCTCAGAAAGTGAGTGGGGGAAGGAAAGTCTTGGGCAGGTTGTAGGATTACGGTAGCCGAATACTTTTGAATTACTGATTCAGTTACAAAAATTTTTGGGGCGAAAATTTAAAAAAATGCCTGATTCAGGGGCAAGACGAAGGACAACGGAAACGCGCTGAGAGATGAACTGCGCAAGTACGCCATCGAGCTGCCGATCGGAAGGAGGAAGGCGACGTCTACAACGACGTTCACCTCGCTCATGGAAGGTACGGTAGAGGGGGGAAGGGTTACTGTAGGATCAAGCGATTCCTGTAGTCTACTGTAGAAACATTTACTTAGTGCTTCAACTAGAGAATGTGACCTACTGTACAAGCACCGAAATACTTCCTTTTCAGAAGAGGCACTGATTCTCGCACGCGACATGCGCGCCATCATGCAGAAGCACTTCCCCGTGGACGCGGTACGTTTGAGATCAGATTACAACGACCATAGACAGGAGATAAACTACAATGTTGTCCCTTCAGATCGCCAAGGAACTCAACGAGCGTTCAAAGTACCATGAAGCAAACAACAAGCTATTGGAGCGGCGTGTGAAGCTGCAGTCCGTGCTGTGAGTTCTTTCGACTTTCACACCCGCATTTGAATTCCCACCCACCCTGAGATACAGTATCCTAAATTCCCCTGATTCAGGGAGATCAGCAGCATGCTCTTCACTTTTCTGACCAACACCCAGGTGCCCGTCTCCGACCGGATGCCCGAGGTAAAGGAGAAAGGGATCACCCAAGTCCAAAGATTAGAGATGAAAGACCAAGCTACAAAATGTAACTTCAGGTTCGATCCGAGCACGAACATATCCTTGAGCCCTTCTCCATCATGACGCACGGCTACGGGCCTGACGAGGTTTGTTTTCAGGGATCAGACTACAAAGTCTAGGAATCGGGTTTTCAGAACGGTAGTCACGTGCGAATGAAAATTTTTCAGAACGGTAGTCACGTGCGAATGAAAAATTTTCAGAACGGTAGTCACGTGCGAATGAAAAATGCACTTATGTTTACTTGTCCTGCCCCATTTTACGAACAAGTTCAATATATCATCGTCTTGCAGATGATCAACTGGGTGGAGACGATTGCTGAGTTGTCCAAGGCGCAGATCAGCATGCTGCCACATTCTCCGACCGGTGCAGGCGCAGCGTTCTACTAAGAAGAAGAGAGGAGGGAGAAGAAGCCCCCGTGTCCCCCCGATCCTTTGGATCATATTCATTCCCTGTGACCCCTAATATCTTGTCTATCTCCATATTTCCATCCCATTGATAACACACTATCCAATTCGGTTTGCCCAGGACGACTTGTCCATCCTTTGTCATCTGTCCCATAGGAGAGCTTATTTACACTGTAGCTACAGTATCTACGGATCGATCCTCTGTTAGGTTGCAAGACTTAAAAAAAAATTCCCCCAGTTACCGTTCTTGCAAAGTACTCCCAGATGTCGATTATACCACCGATTCGATTGTATTTCTTTTCCGAAGTTTTCGTATATTCGACTAGTCTGAGAAAGATTTAAGTGATTAATCCACTTTTGCATATCGCTTATTATTTTGTCTCGCATTCGCCCGATTTGTTGTATTTTTTGGTTGAAGCGATTTGAGTTTTGTTTTGTCCGCTGTTACGTTCGAATAAATAATTAGTGATGTTATTGATGAATTTTTACCTCCAACTCCGTAATTACGCGGATATCTGACTATTTCGTTATTTTCTGAGTGCAACGCCGATGCCGCGGCATCCCGTTGTGCAATTCATACACCAGTCAGAGAAATTCTGGGAATAGGGCAATTTTTTTTTGTTATTTGAGCCTAGCTATGCATATATCTAGTTGAATTTCACATTGATAACGATTTTCCGTCTATTTAATATTGATAAAGTTGTTTCTCCCAGATATTGTGAATATATAACTATGCGTTAATTCGCGAACAACTATTTGACGCAGTTTAGACTGTCTCTAGTTCATTGTTTTTGTTTACATGTGCTGCCTATGAACATAGGTATTTTGAGAGATTCCCGTTACACGGATGTTACTTTATTGATATTTACTGTTATTTGCATTAATTCAGTTCTCACGAGTGCTTCTTGAAACGTTAGGTGTTTGTGTGAACTTTGACTGATCTCAAGGTGAAGAAATCGAACCTTTTATGTTTCTGTAAAGGCGTGGAATTCATTAAATTTATTTGTCGAATTGCTTTCCATGCATGGAGATCTTATGTAATGAGTCTTCACTACCGAAAGGAAAATGATGTAAAGATCACATATTTGCTCTAAGGAAGTTGGATAGCGCAAATACTGTATGCAGAGGGTCAGTTTGCAATTCGGGTCATGGCCTTTCGCTTATTCTCTGTGTCGATTCTCTTTTTTTCCCTCGTTCTCATTTTCACTTCTTCGCCCCTTCCAATCGTAAATATATTTCTTGGCGAGACTGGTAGAAAAAGAGATAATTCTAATCTGTGTATGATTGATTCACTCCGTATTTTTTTAGATGGAGATACAAGAGCAGTTCACGTTCCTTTTATTAGATAAGAGGAGGAAAGTTCACATTGATATCTGTGCTGATCAGCAAAAACTGTGAGTAGAATTCTGACATTGTAAATACTTTGTTTTAGATTTTTCTTCTAATTGATTATTTAATACTTTTATATCGACTATTTGTAATTACACAATACTTCTATCGACTAGGGATCGAGTTTTGGAACGAATATCTACTTGGATAGAGAAATGAAGCAGAACTGCATTTCTCACTCGTCTAATTCCCTCGGAGCCGTAGTCCGTCACATGCGAGAGACAACGGCAGTGATTGTGAGGGAATTAGGCAAATTAGAAAAACAAATCTGCTTCCTTTCCCTACCCTATTCCCTACCGTATCTTCTGGTTGGTAATTTCCTAATTCAGGACAGCGACCGTATCTCGAGGCGACAATTCTCTGC
>JACMIF010005008.1:0-11320 GCA_014805445.1 Diplogasteroides magnus | reverse complement strand
TATTGAGCAGTCCGAACGGAGCAACCCATCCATGCTGCCTGTCCCATCATTTTCGCCTACGCGTATGGAAGATCTCCCCAAACACTGGGTGAGTACGGGACTCTCAAAATCCGTTGCAACTTATCTACTAAATAGTTGGGCCCCTGCCACTAGAAAACCGTATGATTCAGCATTGAGAACATGGGTAGCATATTGCGCAAAACTCGGAAATAGTGCAAAGCCGACGCAGGAGTCGTTGATGAATTATTTGGCCAGTCTAAGAGATGACGGAAGAGCCTACAATACGGTCGCCGTCCATAAAGCTGCCATTTTGTCGCACTATGAAGCCAGGGGATGTGACATTTCCGCCCCTCTCCTCGAGAGATTCATGAAAGGCTTATTCCGGGACGCCCCGACGAAACCCCGTTACAGTACAGTATGGGAAGTTTCACAGGTGTTGCAGACTTTGTCCACCGGGGGGCCCACCAAAGACCTCTCCCTAAAGTTGCTAACATTAAAGCTGTCTATGATCCTAGCGCTTACCTCACCTAAGCGGGTTTCAGAGCTGTGTCAACTAGATTTGGGGAAATGTCAGCAAGGACCCAACTTCATCATTTTCTTTCTTGATATGACCAAGAATAGAAGGGTGGGTCAACAAGCGAACACGGCTAAGTTCTACTGATTCGAGGACCCAGAAATCTGTCCATTGTCGCTTATCGAACATTACCGAGGTATTACCGCCATTGAGGGGAGATCACAGCGCTTGCTTCTCTCCTATACGAAACCACACAGACCTGTCACCTCACAAACGGTCGCAAGATGGATTCGTACGGTACTTGTTGCTGCTGGGTATGAGACATTCGGGGCACGCTCGACACGAGCAGTGTCGACCACTTGCGCAAAATTGGCCGGGTTGTCTTCCAATCAGATATTAGCTGCTGCAAATTGGTCCCCAAAGGGTTCTACCTTCGAGCGCTACTATTACAAGGGAGATAACTGCGAGGATGCCTTCCAGAACGCAGTGCTTACAACTAGTTCTAGGTATCTTTGAACGAGCCAATTGATTGATTTGCAATGAAATATAATGTTATATTTTGTTAGGAAAACGAAGTTTTCTGACATAAAATATTTACTATATGACATTGCAACATCAATGAAGCGTCCCACCACACCCACCCTCTTGATTATGTTGCCGAAATAATTGTAAGTTCGTTGCAGGCGCGGATTCTCGAGTGATCGTCCATCGACGTCCCGCGGACCGCCGATGAGGGAGGAAGTGAGGAAGAAGGAAGGCACCAAGGCATAATCGCGTCCAGGCTCGCCCAGCCGTCCCTCTTCTCACTCCAAGGGCAAACCCAATCCGAAGAAGAAGAGAAACTGAGAATTGGCGATGACAGACCAGCACTCAGGTCCTTTCCGCCTTTACAGTATCCCACCCCTCTCTTCTCCGTCTCTGACGATGAAATAAAGTGTTGTTTGATTGTGGTATTCACGGCACACTCACGTCAATGAGGAATGGGCGCTCTGGAGAGCTTTTATACGAGCGACAGAGACACAGCCTGTCAAACAGTAGGGTTTCATTCCGCGCGTAGAGGCGAGAGTGAGATCAGATGCTAATGAGACAAATGAAATCACATGCTAATGAGGTTTGAAGAGGTTTTTGGTATTTATCGGGCTTCAAAATAAAAATATCGCCAAAAGCATCCGTACGATTGTCGGGAGTGATAATAGCCACCTGTTAATTCTATATGGGGCGCAATTTGAATATTTTGAAATACACTTATGCTATAATTGAGCATAAGTGTCTTTTAAAATATTCAAATCGCGTCCCATATAAAATTAGCAGGTGGCTATTATCACTCCCGACTATCGTACGGATGCTTTTGGCAATATTTTTATTTTGAAAATTGTTATGGATTAAAAACCGCCCCACTGTCGACTACCTGGACGACTATCGATTATTCTAATGTGAGACCGCGCGGAATGACGTTAAAGAGAATTAATTGTCCAACACAAACCCTACTGTTCGACAGGCTGTGCAGAGACTGTCCCTCGTTTCTGCTTCTACTTTGCATGTTGGACTTTGTACCTTCTTTTTAGCATAAAGAAATCAGTCTACTTGCACGTGGACTCGTGCTCGTGTGATGGTCAGCCGACGGGTCGTCTAAGCCAATTGATTGATTTGCAATGTCATATAATAAATATTTTATGTCAGAAAACTTCGTTTTCCTAACAAAATATAACATTATCTCTCCCTTTTCCCACACTATTGCCCTCGTAAACAGTTATATTTGAGATGTTCAATTTACGCTTCTTGAATGTATTGATCGCAGAAAATCAACTGGGTGACCTGTTTAATTGTACTAGGGGCCACAGCCTCACGCACCATGAACTGCCCGTGTATGTCAACGAGGACGTTGCAGGGAGGATCGAACTCCACGAGAGACCCATCTTGAATCAATACGGTTATTTATTGATTGGTTTACTGGATTACGGTAGTTACCTCCATAATGATGGGAGTAACGTGGTGAGAATGGCAACAATTTCAGTAATGGACATCAAATGTGTCACCGTCATATTGTTGTTCTGCAGAATGCCTGAAATGAATACGTAAATGTCGTGTTGTTGATACAGACCCCGGGATACTGTATGACGTCATTTGCCACCCACAGTTCGTAAAGTTGTGTACTTCACGCGGAACAATTTAATGATATCTCGAGTGTCCTAGCCTGCTCTAGATCTCAAAGAGTCCTTTACCCAATGCTTATCTTCAAGTCGTCTGATGCAGTCATCGACCCATTTGAGTGCCCCGTTCTGTGCTGGAGCAGCCGCACCCTCCGATCCTTCCTTCTTCTTCTCCTCAGTCTTGGTCTCCTCCGTCTTCTTCTCTGCCTGAATCAGGGTGATATCGATCGATATTGGACGACCAGGGGGTACTGTAAGCTATGGAATTAGACGAAATCGACATCTATGGGAACGATGGTTGGGAAAAATGGACAAACCTCAGCTGGGGCGGGAGATGCCATGATACAGCCAATCACACAAGGAGATGCAAGTGAAAGTGTTGAGCAAAACCGAATCAGAGTGAAAATTTGACTTGCTACACAGTCAAATTCATGAGGTCATATTCAAAATTACGCAGAATGAGATAATGGAGAAAGTTTTTTTTTATAATTGATATCGGTTAGGAAGATTGAAATGATAGTTGTTTTCCGGCATGCAATTTCAAAATATTTCAAATCCAATCTCAGCTTCTGACGTGTACAATCGGGCTACTGGCCACAATAGTGCTTTTCCGAACCGCAACAAAACGACAAAGGCAAGAACAATCTGGTGAATGAAGAAGACGTGTATTTATTGGTGGTGCTTTTGTAAATTCCATCGGATGGAAGACAGTTTCACTATGGATATTTGCGCCATGAACTAAATTTTAGAAACTGCCGCCGTAGTAATCCCCCTGTTAAAACCTGAAACGATAGTAAAGCACATTTCTTATTCGTCTTATTTTCCCTGAGTGTTTGCCTCTAAGCTTGATAGTCAACAGCTCCTTGTGGATAGACGAATGAGAAATGCACTTTACTGCCGTTTTAGAAACCCGGTCGACCACCTCAAAATGGAAGTTGCACAATGGGTCGCTGACTGCAGTTGAGAAAAGACGGCCGAAAGTAGACAATCGGCCAGCCATTGCGGAATGAGGACGGGAAATGAGTCACATAGGAAAAATCAGTTGTACAACGTGCCAATTTTAAGTTAAGGTAACAACCTGTCAGACTATCGGTGTTTTGCAGGTTAGATAGCTGTGAGAAAGCACAGCTTTGCAAGAGAGAACAGAGAAATCAGACCGGCTCTCAGACCACGTGTACAGATATGGTAACATGTCTCGTCAAACTATAAAGAAAATATTTACGTGAATGATGTTGATGACTAATCAATGATAAACGAATTTCGCCCCTGCTTTAGCATAACATACGACACGAGACAACTGATATGATGTCATGCGCGAAAATTTCGTCGCTACCATTGCGATTTCGACAATGTTTTTAGCCGCGTTATGATAATATTCATGAATTGATAGCAGAACTACTCCTCACTCGTTGAAGATATCATCTTTTCAATGTGGCTACTTAAGGGAGACTACTAAGCACACATGCACAGCGTGATATGTCACCGGTTCATCCGCGAGGCTCAGAATGCCTAAAGAATGCCTAATTTGCCTAAAGTGCGCAGTCAAAACGCACATTGCATGCACTGATGAAATGACCGTCTCACTGCCATTCTGACCGGCTGTGTATGTGGTAAGAATGAACGGACGGGCGAACATTTGCATTCACTCAATGATAAGATCACTAGACATGAGACAGTCTCCCTAATCACTTTCACTGTACATCAGCTCGCTACCGGTCAACTCTCTCCATGTCACACAAAGGATACAAGTCGAGCAAGCCCGCAGATGTTGAAGCAGAGGTTATATTCTACCTTTATTTGCGTGTTTAATGGAGATATCATACAAACTTTTCTTAATGTTATATTGTGTCTCAAAACCACTATCACAAGGCAATTTTGCCAGAAAAAAATTTTCTTGATATTTTTCTCGAAATTTTTTCCAATATTATCACTTGAACCACTTCACTCCCACCGCGACAATTATGCAGTTTCCATAATTGCGCTTTATCGTACACTGTCTTCGCTGCTCTCTCTGTATCTCGTCCTCCTCCCGCGTTCAGATTACGATCATTTTTTGTTACGAGCATTTTCAATTCCGCTAGTGACGGTGCGCCACGTGCCGCCGACGATTGGTATTTCTAGGAATCAATACACCTTGAATTGCCGTGATTCCATGGATACCAAAGCTAAATTTAGCGATTGTCGCTGGTGAAAATGTTGTTTTGCTTATGAGTGGTTTAAGAAAAAGAGGTTATTTCGACGCGTAAGAGTACACAGGGTTGCAACAGTTGTCTGAAAATGAACGACAATCGCTAGTCTGGGTGATTTTGTATGGAAAATAGGAAAATTCGATGTAAATGTCAAATTAAATGAAACTAACTTGGTTTAAAGAAGTAAAAAATGGAGATTCTGGGTCAACCATTCTGACAACATAGTGTTGATAAGCATCGTTGATTACATAGAAAGCCGAAAGCTTATATTTAAAAAAATTTAAACAGCCGTAAAGCAGTTGTCAAAAAATGAGAAAGTTGTAGTTTGTAGTTTGAAAGCGAATTTCAACTACAAACTACAACATTCTCTTGAAGCACTCGCAAACGTTCTAGTTCGTTTTATATGCAATTTTTAAAAGTTTTTTTAAAATAGTTTCCGACTAATTCGAGTGCGGTAAACACAGAAATAAAACCACGAAGCTCGAAATTGCGGCTGACACGTGAAATGGAAAATAAAAAGATTACGGTATGATTACCACACCGCCAATGAAATTCCGCCGGGATTTCCGTGCAGGACTATTTTTGACCAACGAGAATTTCTCCATTTTTTACTTCTTTAAGTGCATAGAGTTTTATATATTTAATTTTTGTGTACTGTTTTTTTCCACGTCCGTAATCAAAAAAATTGACGAAAATAGTTAAAATATCTTCGTTTTCTGTTGTATTATTCTTTGTTATGGCTATTTATGATTTCACTAGGTCTAGGCGTTGTAGCAGCACCGTTTGAATAGATTAAGAAGCAAATTTTTTTCAGCTCAAGCTAAAATCATGGTAGGAAATCATGAAAATCAAAATCATGAAAATCATGGTTTTCAGCTCAAGCTAAAATCCAACGAGCAATGCGAGGCCGAACGCATTCTGAAAACTGCTACGTAAGTTGAAATTGAAATGTTGAATACATTACTTTTTGTCGTGATTTCAATAATTCTGAGATTTCAACGGTGGATATCTTACTGGCAATCAGCATTTGGCAGCAGTATGCGGGAGTGTTACAAACAGCCGAATCACTGCGCGTACGTCTCTTTGAATAATCATTTTGCTACGACAAGTAATCAACAATAAGTGTGCGATTATTATGAATTCTAACTGAACTGTTGCTCTGGTCTATTGATCTCCCAGTTGAAGCATATTCCGTATTGATGAAACAGCACGTAAAAATGAGAGACCAGGGTGGCATCCAAGGGCGAGTTGCGTACTGGGATTGACAGCTCAGATAGGATTCATAATAATGCCAGTGTTACAATTAGACAAATATAATAGGAAAATCTTATTTCTTCAAGCCGGTCTGGATTAGCCGACGCCCACGACGAAACATCTTCCCTCCAATTACTCATGCGATACGGTGCTCTGTTAGTGACAATTCCATTGTTTTATCATAAAAATTCCCCGATTCCGCATTAAATCGACGCACTACGCATTTAGTATAACGATATGATGTTATTGTGTGTGAATCCCCTTAGACTCAATGAGAAGGTAGGTGAAGGCAAGCTTTTCCATACACTAATATAGCGTGAGACGGGAGAACTGCGGTGCTTACTATAAGTAGCAAAAGGGGATTCCAGCCTTAATTAAACTATACGTACCTCTAATATTTTAGGAATAATAAGCGACCGTTCATGATGCAAGTCAATTACAGGCGTTCGTCACGCGACTCGGTTCGTTTGGAGCCATTATCAATCTTCCGCACTTGTCCGAAACCGCCAACAAGGTAAGAGTGACGTAATAACCAAGAAATGATACCTAATTTAGAACATAAAATGTAAATTCAGGACGTGTTCGACGATTCCACGTGCACAAGCGGAATGCTGTTGGGAATGTATCCTTCACGCGCTGCCGTGTCCATTCCTCATGGTCTTCATTTGAAAGTACAATTTTAACACTATTGTTATTACAATAACACGAATATGGCACTGTAGATGTTGATAAGTAGTTAAATGCAAAGGTAAGAAGTCGTTGGGCTTGTAGGAACATAAAGGGGAATTCATATTCAACTTTTTCTAACAACGTGGTCTTGCAGATCAAACTTCGCCTAGTGCGATATCTATATAAATCAATCAATAATGTGAGAACGATGGGACAGAAAATTTGCGTTGACGCCTGAGGAAAAACCACGGTTCATTGCCATCAAAGGCTATTCGTGACGGAACTAAATTTCAACTTTGAAACTCATAATATGGCTTCTTTCTTTTCAGAAACTACTTGTCTATCGCGAAATGGGCAAGCGTCTTCTAGGATACGACAAAATTCACTTGTTGACCGTGAAAGTGAGTTTAAGACTCGACGACCGATTTGGCTAAAACCAGTTAGAAAGGCGGAAAGTCTAGAATTGTGAATCTAATGTAGGATTTACGCGCAACCACCTTCCGAGTTTCAATAGAAAAATTGCGGGAAAGGCTATGTATTATTGGAGAATAACGGTAATTATCGACGCAAATAGCCGCTGAAACACACACAAACCTAGTGTTAAACCATTTGAAAATAGTATATCGAAATATCAAAAATTGGTGCGCATATCGCAATATTGGCAATAACTCGCGGTTTGCGTTTAGCTGAAATTAGCGAAAAACCATGCACTGCGGTTTCTACACATAATGTGTCATACTGCCTGTGCCTGCGGCCGTGTAATCGCCATTTTGCAATCGAAATCGGTTATGTTTCGCTTAACAAAAAGACAAATATCTGAAAAGATATTGATGTCGCGAAACATAGCCGATCTCGCAAACGAACTAACGGTCCTATAATTGGTGGGATTCCATGGCATCCATTCGGCAACCTGTGATACGCGGCTGCAACGCATTGTGCCGTTTTGCCTACACTAACAGAGTCCCTATGATCGATTTCCTCGTCATTATTAACGATATATTCAGTTCAATCAACGTGGAGTTCCAATCAGCCGAATGGTTACGTACGAGCAAACATTCGTCCCTCGATGCCAATTGTTTCCTGTGTATTACTGTACTTGACAACATTAAGAACACACTTCACATGGTTCCCATAAGTGGTAAGAAAATACTCGATAAGAAAATAGAATTATTAATTCTTAGGACACTGCGCTGGTGTCTCAACGGGTATCGAACATTCTGATTGCGAGACGAACACCTTCATAGGTTCAGTGTTTGTCCGCCAAAGAAGCATTCAAAAATGTTTTTTTGTACCGCCAGTGGAAATTCTTGACACCTTACGGAACATATTTTCTATTTTCGTGCGGCTTTTGCGTTGAATTCGCGCGTTTCACGTGTGGGCGGAGTCACAATTAATTGTTCATTATGGTGTGATTTCGTTGAAATGCTACATTTTTCCGCACGAATAGTTGTAATTTGCAGCAATGTGGTCACTAGTGCAAATACAATCCATATTGGAAAGTAACAACAATAACACATAGTGCATTGTCGCGTTGTCGAAAAAGTGCTGGATGTTTTGTTAAGTAATCCTGTCATTTGCAAATAGAAAAACTACGGTTAATCATTTTTGCGCGCTTTCAAACGGGCTTTATGCTAAACACGCCGCTGTGGTTTACGTGTACAATAATAAAATGGGTTCATTTTAGAACGCGGAGTGCAAAATCACTTACACGCCTAACACCATGTATAGTGAGTTTTTTTCATCTGACTATTAATTGCTTAATAGTTTTCAATCAGTAGATATAACGGGTAAACAACATTGTCCATATTTAAATGCCAGCGAAGAGTGCAGTCTGCGCTGCCACCGTAATAATCTCCACCTCAAAACTCGCGCTTTCGTCAAAGCGTGTAATCTTTTGCACTAGATATCATGCAAATAATTATCTTCCTGGTGTAAAATGTCACGTTTTGATGAAATCTCGAGCTTTGTGGTGGAGTTAAATACTGCGGTAGGCGTTGATTTCAGGAGGGAAAGTGACCACTGAAGATGGGCATTGATGAGAGTGAAGAGACGAATGTTCCAAGGATGCAACGAGAAGACTTCCACTGGATAACTGTGAACCCGATAAATCTGCGTACTCGATAAACATGAGTATAATTGGTGCTATTTTGCATCGCATACTGACAAAGCTACAACTGAAAGCTATTCATGGCATTTCGATTGAATCTCCCCCAGTATATCAGGCAAGACATTTCGATTGAAACCCCGACATCCCCAGCTGTGGACCGCTAAACAAGGCGATAAACTGCCTAATCTCCTCCTTTACACTGTGGCAGTTGCGTTTCATATCTGATCGAAAACATTTTTATCTATTATAAATTCATGCATTTCAAGCCCTTGACAAGTTCAAACAAATGTCCTGTAAAAATTGGGGTGAAAGACTCCATGTATTATAGATAGGGACTGACGTGAGAAGTCGAATGACACCATTCCCACGTTTCACAGATTATTCTGCGGCGTTTGGTGAAGCTCCAAATGTACTGGGTACGGTAGATAATAGGGTGGGGAAGGGTTCGAGAGACAATAGAACCGATTAGAGTACAGACGAAAAATGATCTACTTTCGCTAAGCCTATGAGACAGACGAGATAGGCATAACAAAATTAGATCATTTTTCGTCTGTACTCTAATCGGTTCTATTGTCTCTCGACCCCTTCCCCACCCTATTATCTACCGTACCCAGTACATTTGGAGCTTCACCAAACGCCGCGGAATAATCTTTGAAACGTGGGAATGGTGTCATTCGACTTCTCATGTCAGTCCCTATCTAACTACGCTTTCACCCTATACTCGAAAAAGTTTGTGCTACAGCTCCTTTAAACGCTGCTGATTATTTTAGAATTCACATGGCAAAGTTTTTCAACGCGTGACCACTGGCGATGTTGCGTTTGACACTCAAAATTTACCTGAGAAGACGTCATGTGACAAATGCTTGGAATTATACATGACTACTGATCGCTGCACATCATTTCTGTTTGTTTTCCTCTCATCTGTTAATTTTTATAATTTTATTTCCAGCAGCAAAGTATCTGATATGGTGTGCATTCTTAAGAAGAAGGTAATAGAGACCGCGAACTGCGCAGAGCAGAGAGCGGAATGAAATGAGACAGGGGTGAATCGATTCAGCAAGTGAGTTGATTGAAAGTGAATTGATTGAGCAGTGAATCAATTCACCAATCAACTCAGTAAACTATCATTTAGCATATCTGAACTCACAGAGAAAATTTCTACTTGTTTCCAATTCCAATTGTATTTTTTTATTGTCATAGAGTGATACAAAGAAAAAGAGACTTTTGGCCATCAACTATTTGATTTGTGCTTAAATATGGTAACTATATCGAAAAATATCGGTTACTCTACGATCCAAATCTGCATTTACTCTATGGCTTTCACCTTTACTACGTTATTGAAACACTTCCCAATAGTTTTATATTTAGTACTCCCTACGCTGGCCATATTTTCATACATAGACTAGAAAACCCTCCTCCTTTCCCACACAAAACGGCCGAACATCTGAGTTGATTGGAGGAAGAATAAAAGGGACAATGAATCAATTCACTTACAAGGGAAAGTCGCGGACCGGCCTCGAGGTTTTTGATCCTACTATGTATCGTTCGAGAGCCCTTGACGAGTGAACAATAAAACGATCTTTAACTAATCCCCTCGAATTTTTTACAAGAAGATATGGAAAAAATGGTGAGGGTGAGTTTTTTGAAGAGTTTCGAACTTTTATCGGTGCCCCTATATATTTTTATTACTTCCACGGTATTCTCTACACTTGGGCGGAGTTTGGTCACCCTAGGACAATTTTGAAGAAATGTTTTTTTTGGCTCTTTTTCGTCAATAACTCAGTGGAGAAATTGTTTTGGGGGCCAACCTGTAGGCAAAATGTTGCTCATATATTAGAGTGCCTGCATGATTTTTGGGGAGATATGGGAACCACTTTCAAAGTTTTTACGAAATTTTTCCTGACTTTGATGACATGCGGAGCTCCAAATGGGTCTCATTTCGCCCGTTGTTCTGTCCTCGCAGGTGAACCAGAGAGGTATCACGAAGTGCACGTGTACGCCTAATAGTCAACTTTGAGTAGCCACTTTAAATAGACGATATCGCCAATGAGTGAGAAAGTACTTAATTTTAAACCCCCGGCTTGAGAAAAACCACTTGAGAGAAATTTGCATATTCAGGAACTCACCGCCTCTTTGTGCCTATACCAGTGACCCTGGCAAAAATTCTGTGCAATATACTACTGAAGTACTATCCACTGCCGGCATGCGCGCCCTTCTTTGAATCCTGCTTCTTGTTGTAAAAAATCCCAAACATGGCATCTCGTCACCAAAATTTCGGAAAAATGAAACAAATAACGATCATAACTTGGTTGAAAGTTGATTTAAAAAGTTCGGGTTAGCGCCAAAAATTTTCTCAAAAAATACTCTTTCAGAATTGATACTAAAAGTCATAGGTTATCGGTAGCGATTTTTCGAACTTTTTTCGAATTTAGTCCAT
>JACMIF010005007.1:0-11321 GCA_014805445.1 Diplogasteroides magnus | reverse complement strand
AGTGAGGAAGAAGATGATCGTTCTCGTTGCATTGACGTGGTATCCAGACAGGTATGCCGGTATTCTGGCGGCCGCAGCCAACACTTCCAAGACCACCATCCACCGGCACCTGATGAGGAGCGTACGGAAACCCACGGCCTGATGCATAAAACATAACCTTTTGGGTGCTCAAAAGAGGTCTCGAAAGTTCACGTGCTGGAGCAACCTCTCTCATTCCCTATCCCAAGCTGGGTTCCATCAAGTTGTGGCATAGAATGAATAAGCGACTCCTTTACTACAATCCACCGGACCAGCACCTGGCTAGCTAAATGTTTAACGATACAACAGGTCGACGAAGAGGGTTTCCTTGGGAAGGAAGTCTTCATCCATTTGTGGTTATCTTGCTTGAATTCTTCTACTATCGTCTACTTTCAAAGGGGTAAGTATGGCGATGGAAGTGTTCATCAAGAATGTAGAGAAAATGAAAGCTTCGCTCCCAAATTCCCAAGGCACGGAAAGATCAAAATCCTCGCTAACAGTGTCAAGCAAAATTGAGACATAATGACCCCGGTCAAGCTGCATGTGCTGTTAATCAAAATGACCTATCGTCCCACATACTCTCCAGACACCTACCCATGCGACGGTAACTTGTTGTGATCCATTACCTCTTTCTCCAAGGCAAGAAAATTCGCAAAGCTGAAAGGAATCACGAATTCGCTCGCTCGACGGATTCAGTCTCTTCCCCTTGGCTTCTGGAGGAATGGAAACGAGAGTCTCGGAGAAAGATGGAGAAATGTGGTGGCTGTCCATCGCGAGCAACAGTGAATCCAAGGGATCGTTGCAACTGTTGGTATTACTTGTCGATAAAGTTCGAAAAAAATCCGTTATTTGTGGAACACCCTAATACTTCGAGATATGTTTCGAAAAATCCATAAATTCATCTCGGTTTTCTCGAATTTGCTAGCTTCTTCGTAGTTGACCGCTGTCACTAAAAATTCATCTAAATAATGTTCTCTCGATTCTCCGTTGGCAACAGTAACCTAATCGGCTTGGGTATTGACTAGGCCCCTGACTTCGTCTTCTACAGTATCCTCAGAGGTCCTGATTCGACCCCTGACGCAGCCGCTCTATCTGTCTGTTAGATCTCGGCTCAAACATAGTTGAGTTTCTCTTGATAAAGAATACTCAAATCCCGTTCATGTTTCTGTTCCTAAATGCTGCCCTTGATTCCAGGATCTTTGGGATTTGCTAGAAAAAATGGTCACACTTCCATGTTCATGTCTTCGAAACCACCCTAGTCACTCTGAGTCGTCAGATGTGCGAAATAGGACGCGTGGAGTTGAAATAAATGAATAAGTCAAATGAAGAAGCTTCACACACTGCCCGATGAATGTTATTGGTTTGAATACCGTAATGCGAGCGAATAATTGGTGAGTCGCACGATTATGTGCCCATGCGTGAAACTAATTCAAATAAAACAGCTATCGGTAGTAGTTGATTAATTCCTTATATAAATTACCCATCGCTAAATACCTCGGTGAACACTTTTGGTTTGTGATCTTTTTCAACAACGCGCTACACGCCCATTATTGAAACATGTTATAAACACATATATTTTTTGCGTGACACATACATTTTCTATACCAATGCAATAATATTTACTAAAAATGACAACGGAATCAAACTCAAATCGAACCACCAAACAAATGTAATGGCCGCGACGCGCATTTGATTTTTGGAACGCTTTCTTTCTTCACTTTTTGAAACTCCCATGATGTTCCTTACTGGATTCCTTAAGAAGTAAAAGATTGTCACTCATATTGGCACTTGACCTGGCTGGAACGCACGTGGTCTGAAAAGGGGACTGCGAAGTGAGCTATTTTTTCTATCCGAGGAACTCAACGACAAACTGATGTGGTGATTAAAAACGCTGTTTTATCTATTCGTTGACCCTATTAGTTGGATTAGGCTTTCATTGGTGTGAGATTGGTCCAGAATATTTATGATTTTTCACTTGATATCTCTGTAATATCCTGGGTGCTGAGAGTGAGTGAGCTATTGGATGAGATCAAAGACTGATAACACTTGCAATGCCTGGAGAAAGTACATAGTGCTGCAGTTTAACGATAAGGCTAAAAGAATTACGATAAATTTAAAGTCAATAATTGGTGAAAAGAGGTCTAGTAGATGAAGGACAGACAATAGCACCTAGAGGACGATATAACAGTTGATAGCTCATGCCCCCGGATTGGATAAAAGAGTGCGATCGAAGGCGCGATTAAAAGTCCTTTGGATTGTGGACACACGAAGTGTTCTTCAAGGGAAGATGCATCTATGACATTTCTTATAGGGCAGAAATCAATTTTTCATTTGATGAGTTGGTCCTCTTCAAATCGCTTAACAACAAGAATGCGAACTTATGAATGCTTTGAAACTCATTGGAAATGCCGCGCAAATAATAGAGAATAGAAAAAGGAGAATTGGCTTTATAATTTTTTGTTATCTATATTAGCTCTACCGGTGCACAAAAGGTGTTCAACGTAAATACGGAGGAGCTCAGCGGTAGACAATTTAAAAGATTTGCGCCAACAAACAAGTGAAGAGATTGCATTCACGAAATGTGCCACACCCGGTATTGAAGAATTTACGCTCTTGGGGTATCATCTCCCAGTCATACCAGCAAGGTCAGAAAATATCGGAAAAATTTCGAATTAATTATAGTCTCGAACTGCTTTTACTAGAAAAAAAATCACCAATGACAAAAATGTTTGTAATGTTAGATCCATTATCCTGGTTCATGCCTGTTCATGTCATATATTCATATTTTTATCTCTTTATCGATAGCCACAACGGAATGATAAATTCCTCACAATCCTTTGATCCTCCAGATTCTGATCCATCGAATCTCCCATTCACTCCCTCGCGTCTTTTTCACGTCACTTAACGTTCGATATAAGTTTCAGAACATCCATAAATTTATCTCTGTTTTCTATGAAATTGCTTTGCTTCCACCTGATTTTTATACGTAAAATTTCATTTAAAATGATGGGTCGAAGCAAGCTAAGCTATCTTGGACCCATTTTCCTGTTTCATACTGAACACAAAAGAATCATACTGTCTATCATAGACAGTCATAATGGGATGTCAAGACCATCTCTGCCATCTTCTTTTGTTCCTTCTGATCCTTTTCCCATTCATTCGGGTTCCTGTGGCACGTTCATATATTTTTTTAGGACCAGCGCGATCCAGATCTATTAATAATATCATAGTGGCGTAAATGTGTTGTATCACGGAGCAGTTGTCCCTTCCCGTTCCAAATTATATTAGTTATCATGTGTCTTCCTACGAGCTGCTTAACAAAATTTTCTCGAGCACGTTTTTTCAACCATTGTTCAGAGCTATGTTTCAACGACTTCATAAAGATCGCGTATGCTCCATATTCTCGAATTCTTGCTGGCCCACGATGACTAATGACGAGTCCACGGCATCCCTGATCCGCTCGGAGATGTGAGAAAGTTACGGTAGCTAATCAATAAACAGTTAGAAAACTATTATGAAACATGGATTCGGCAGTTACTGTTACTCCAGAATCTTCTTCCAGGCAATTCTTAATCCTCAGCTTGCCCGTGTTAGTAGTCTTAACCATGCCTGTCTGCAGCAGCTCTGAAGGCAGACGATCGAGCATCATGAGATTTCCCAGAGCAGGATACCGACCCAGTTGATACGAATAAGTTTGACACAATTGAAGTACCGTACCCGGAAGAGATGTCACAATCACTGACACCGTAATGCTGATGGAACTATGTGCCATGTCTATCTCTGTAGGAATTTTTCACGACCGAATACATCATCGGAAAATCGATAAGAAGTGCCAGAGATAGATCGCGAGTCATAGTAAAAGGGATTGACATATATTTCTTCTCATATCTTTGTCTAAAGATATAGGACGAAAATCTTATCATCAGACAACTTTAGTGTTGCTGGGATCAGTTAAATATATAATTTTAGGTGAATTTATGTGACACAAGTGTCAGCGTTCATTCCCATACTCAGATTACAGTCGTTCTCTCATTCTATAATAAGTAGACATTCCCTTTTCAAACCCCTTAGCATACCCCTTTTCAGACTGTCTCCATATGACTCCAGTACAATTGCCATTTGTCGTTATTGACAAGAAGCCTCAATATGAGTGACAGTCTTTTACGAAGTGCGAATACTCCCAATTACCTTCCGACAAGAACAAACTCAAATACATTTCAATAGTTGGATACATTTTCTCAACCTTCTGACGGTTCATGTGTTCTTTAAATATGTTTCACCTGTTACTGAAATGTGTTATTTGATCCTGAAGGCAATTTTGCATCGGAATCGGGCTTTTAGATACTAAAAAGTAGACAATCATCAATATCATTTTTTCTCCACTTGTCATTCCCTCCTTTCCTTGTCGGTTATGGTGACAGCCGCCATTTGGGACCGTGTAATCCCCACTCGTAGCTGTTGTCTCCGCGAGGTGAATGCGACCGCTAGGAGTGGAATTAGACGGTTCAAAATGGCGGCTGTCAATATAGTCACCATCAGCGACACCCTAGTTGATTGATATATTCTGGGAGTTGTTTGTCATTGTCCATCAATGCGTGGCAGTGTCACTCTCTTCATCACCCACCCTAAAACGTCCAGAGTACGCACGTCTAAGATTAAGATGAAGGCAGCACAGAGTCGGTACTGTGGTTTCTTAAGCGGTAATAAACGATTTATAGATTACCTTAACCTTCCGGTCCCGCCACATCTCAAGGAGGGTCAGGGAAGTCGCCGAGACTTTCACAGAAACGGCCTGACGTGAGAAATATCTTTAAATAATTTTGATTTACTTTACTATGATATCAACTTGGCATTACAGGAATGATAACGAACGTTACTTTATGAAGTCGTTGAAACATATAATGAATGGTCTGTTTTACTTCCTTTGTGATTCCTCCCCGAAAAATGTGTTGGACAAGAACAGTCTAACTGGCATTTCTTGCTTCATAGGAATATACTCGTGCAAGGACGACATTTTGAAAATCTTTATAATTAGTTGCAATGAGAGCATTGCGCTTTTAATACCTTTTAGAGACCATAGGTACAACCGCAGTATCGGAGAACAGCGGCTTATATAGCCTTTAGTACGATCTTGAAACGTATCTAATACCAAAACGGTAGTGAAGCGCATTTCTTATTCGCCTGAGCCACCCCGGTGGTCTATCGAACGGAGAGACTATCTCCCTATTTTTATCAGCAAGATTGCTATGCTTTGGACTTATGTATCGTCAAAATATTAAACGAAAATATCGATATCTTATTCGTGCTCATCCCCGTAGGTAATTTGTGCCTTCATTCAATTAGGTTTCACAGCATTCATAAATGCTCGCATTATTTTCGCCTAACGATTCCTCGCATTTATGGCGTAATTCAAGGAAAATATCTTACATTGAGACTGTCCAATCCCCTGTCACAAGTCCGAAACCTGCATGTGTTACGGTAGCATCTCTATGCCTGTCCCTTTAGATTATTCGCTTCTTTTTAGAGGCGGATATTATAATGTTACTCTCCATTCTATTAGGTTGCTCGGAAATTTATGCACCCTTTTCCTATCCAATCATAACTTGACTCTGTGGAAAGATGCCGTCATGGGGCTTGGCCCTACACATTGTGGGGTCGGGCCCTGCTCCTAGCCGACTCCGCTCCCCCTCCGTCTCCGCAGTGCCTCCGGCGCGATTGTTCCAATTTGACAAATCCATGATTTTCGGGCCCCACCTTTGGATTTTCGGCCGCATTTTTCATGAAGTTGATATAGAATCGAACTATCAACTGATATTTGTAGGCAAATGAAAGCCCGACGCGCCTGGGCAGCCGATTTCTCAAATATCAAATTTCCACGGAGTTATGATCGAAAAACCAAGACCATAGCAAAAACTGTCAAAATGCAGTTAGCCACATGTGCTTCAAAGAACAAGCGTAGAATAGCTGTAGTATCAAAACTGTGATTTGTGAACTTAAATGAGTAGGAATGAACCAAGTTATTAATGCTTTTATCAAAAATACCATAATCAAAATTTTAAAAAATCTCATTTTTGGCCACTGTAGTCGTATTTCAAGTGGGATCCGGGTCTCCAACCACAGTTTTGGTCTCCAACTCCAGCTATTCTACGCTTGCTCTGTGAAGCACATGTGGCTAACTGCATTTTGACAGTTTTTGCTATGGTCTTGGTTTTTCGATCATAACTCCGTGGAAATTTGATGTTTGAGAAATCTGCCCAGGCGCGTCGGGCTTTCACTTGCCTACAAATATCAGTTGATAGTTCGATTCTATATCAACTTCATGAAAAATGCGGCCGAAAATCCAAAGGTGGTGCCCGAAAATCATAGATTTGTCAAATTGGAACAATCGCGCCGGAGGCACTGCGAAGACGAAGGGGGAGCGGAGTCGGCTAGGAGCAGGGCCCGACCCCACCATGTGTAGGGCCAATCCCCATGACGGCATCTTTCCACGGAGTCAAGTTATGATTGGATAGGAAAAGGGTGCATAAATTTCCGAGCAACCTAATAATTTCGTTCTTGCGCTAAAAATTCGAGGATGAATTAGGTTTCACCAAAGATATTTAGCACTGTATTTATTTTCTTGCCTAATTCCAGTGAGCTCGATAGAGACAACAAAAATTTACAAAAAATATATCGAACACCGAACACACGAAAATGCCAACGCAGATCAATTTATTAGCACATTTTTGTATATTTCCCCTCGATGAAGCAAAGTCTTCATTTTCTTCAGATCATTTGACATTGTGCTGTCAATCTTCTTTGTCAGAGGATTGATAGCCTGGATCACAATCTTATCAGATCATTCACAACAAACTTTCAATCACCATCTCTCTCTCTTTTTCTGTCAGCTTTCTTGAGAAATCATGTCAAAGTCAATGTTTGACAGACCTCCAATCACGATTTCCTGACAAGTTTCACCCCTCTTATCGTTAACGCGTCCCATTTTCCGTCCCAACCATACTGACGGCCCTTGTCTCTCTAGCAGATTACAGTACACCTGGTGGTTCCAGGAGACGTCGGATGTGTCAATCTGCCGACATTCTACCTCTTCAGAAACATATCGTGACAACAATGTGTCAAATGCGATGTGATTGACTTCATATAAGCGCTGTGCTGCAGACGTACATTGTGATGTCCCGTCTCGAACATTTCACGTCTGCGTTGATATTATTCTCCGTCCAAGCTCATTTCACGCCTCCCAGGGCAGGTCCAGTGAGTACAATTTCCCTCCCCTTACAAATTTCAACTGCTCAAGTAGCATACGACTAAACTCACATGACATACCAAGCATTATGCTTCAGAATGCTCGAGTGACTGCCATCAGAGCTTCTGCAGAGGGTGTCCGTTATGACCACAACTTCTGACACGCTGAGGTTTGTAACTTGCACAGTTTAGCGCCAACGTAACTGTACTGGTAGATTGGGTACAGTACCCATGTTTATAGTTCAGTGGTCATCGATCGCTTATCTACCGTACAGTTCAGGTCCCGTCATATCTCCAAACGGTCGTCGTGGTCCTTTCGAGACTTGCGCAGAAATGACCAGATAGGATCACGAGAGAAAACTATTTTTAATATTTTTCTGATTCCGCGAGATGTGCTTGGTACTATCGTAATTGTTAGAAACGTCGATTTATGTTCTCTTTGAAACATATCATAAAACTGTTTTACGATTTTTGTGATTCCGCAGCGAGCAACGTATAGTCTCACTCGAATACATTTTTCAGAGAGTCATACTAATGGATAGCATTTTAAAAACCATTTCAAACGACTGTTGTCGAAAATTAAAGAACAACGCATGTTCTAGTCTTTATTAAAGTCTTTATACGTATCAAACTATTTGAAATGTGATCTAATTCGGTATATCGTGACTATAATTATTATGTTCTTGAAACACATCCAGACAGTAGACAGTAGTCAAGGGTAGGCATAATAGTCGAGATTTGTCTCCGCGTCACAGTATGATGAAAAGGAGGGCCTACATGCAAGAACAAAAACACGCTCTTTACCACACCAAAACATACAAATAATTGTTCCCGCTGTCATTTATCACGCATTCAATGAGAGAACATGACCATTGCTTAAAGTAATCACTTGCTCGCAACTGTTTTTCTTTTCAAACAACTGTTGTTCGGTGGGGCTTTTCATACCAACTACCTGCATTTTCATTTGTTCCATTTGAACAAACCGATAACATCAACCTATTCCCTTGTTCTTCTTCCACTTGTCTATTTTGATTATTTTATGGGAGCCATTGAGGAACTTTATGTGGCTCTGCGATTTTTGTCTTCGCTTCGGTGCGATACAAATGCGCTATAATGATGAATATGTTGACGGGCGACCATATACGGTATGTGACATATCCCTACCCTTCTAATGTGACCGTTAATTCCCTTTAGGGGAATATTATTGTCAATGAACAACAGTCTTCGTAGTGGAGAATGATGCTGTAATGGCAACGACAGATGCTGCAAACAATCTTTCGTGATTGTGAGGTTTGTGCGAGTAATCGGCCGGATAAGAGAATAAAATGAACAAATAGGTTTCATAAAGGATATTTAGCAACTCCAAAATTTATGGAACGATTCGGGAAAATCTTTCTTCAGAAAAGATTATGAAACATTACTCACTTCATTATTCACTTCTCATTCACTACTCTAGAGTGGTCTTCACACGGGAGTCCGCTCTGATGGCGGACACTCCCACCGGATTCTCCCTCTTCGTCCAATCCGTCTCAATGGAAAATAAGTATGGCGATGGAGGTGTTCATCAAGAATGTAGAGAAAATGAATCGAAAGCTTCGCTCCCAAATTCCCAAGGCACGGAAAGATCAAAATCCTTGCTAACAGTGTCAAGCAAAATTGAAACATAATGACCCCGGTCAAGCTGCATGTGCTGTTAATCAAAATGACTTATCGTCCCACATACTCTCCAGACACCTACCCATGCGACGGTAACTTGTTGTGATCCATGGCCTCTTTCTCCACGGCAAGAAAATTCGCAAAGCTGAAAGGAATCACGAATTCGCTCGCTCGACGGATTCAGTCTCTTCCCCTTGGCTTCTGGAGGAATGGAAACGAGAGTCTCGGAGAAAGATGGAGAAATGTGGTGGCTGTCCATCGCGAGCAACAGTGAATCCGAGCGGTCGTCTTTCAACCTCATAGACAACCGCTCGGAAGAGAATAGGGAGGTTAGAAATATGAGTTTCGAGGTCTCTACTTCTCATAGTGTTGCGGTCTATAGACCGCAGTACAATGAGAAGGTATAGATATCCCAGTCACTATCAACCCCAACAATACGGTTCGACGTCTGAGCTCGTATTGCTTTCCTTCCAATTTCAGTAGCTAAAGACGTTTACGACTTTGTTCTCCAATTCCATTTCCTCTTTCCGCTAGATTCTCAGCCCCATCAAACTACCGTACCCCACCTATCTTTATTGCCATCAATCATGTCGCGACTGTTTTTGCAGAACTACCGTAAAATCCGCCCGTTTAGAAGCTTTATTAACCGTGATCGATTAGCTATCGCATTCATGTATAGGGATGAATAGCTAATTCGAAGGAATGACAATCGACATTGGCCCTATATCGGTTACACAGTCTGGGAACAATCATCCAGATGATCGCATCGGATATGCTTCAAAGATAAATTATATATTGTCTGAATGCTCCTTATATGAGCACAATTAACTTCCAATTTCTTATTTTTCAGGGCAGCGATAAATTCTAGGGCAAACATAATCCTTTGATATAATTCTACCCACTTTGGCTACTATATAAATCCCAATTTTACTTGCGCGTTTATGTTTCAATTAGGGCATAAAAGTATGAATCAGGCAAAACAATTTGATACAGGTGACTTTGCGGTGAGATTGAAAACACTGAATGCATGACTGCTAATCAACAACACAAAACCATGCTTGTTATCCAAAACGCAAGACATCTGTGAGTGCCCGTATGCGAATTTCGGATTTTATTCATCGGTGCTCATTGACTCTAATTGTGACGATCACTGCTTGCATTCATCAATATACATCACCATCTAAGTATGTTTCAACGGCTACATAAATTTGCACTTGTTACCATTCCTTCAGTTTCGATTTTTCGATTTTTTTATGATAAAAATATTATAAAACTATTTCTCACGTGGTCTCATCGGGTTATTTCTGTGCGAATTTCGATGTGCAAAGTGGACGAGTCCATGACTCATAACCATGATCCTCTGCAGCAGCTCTGATGGCAAACGATCGAGTATTCTGAAGCGAAATACTTGGTATGTGTAGGAAGATTACGGGTGGAACACCTATCAGCGAAAACACAATAGTCAGAAACCATTGCGTTGTACGGGCAATAAAGCTGCGAAACAAGCACGGTAGTTCAGCAAAAGCATTCGCGATAGGTGCGATGACAATAAAGATAAGTATGAGGTTGGGGCACAAGTTCTGTCAGATCGATATTCCACATCGATTATCTTTGTCCAACCTGATATTAGCCATTGCCCATAATTATCATAGACTCCCCACACAAGACCTCACTAGCTGCCACAATCATCAGCCTCTTTCGCAATAACGCGCCGCGGCGCGCTTTTTCCCCTCTTCGGAACATTTTGATTCGCCCCGGCTCGGGCAAAAAAGTTACCTCGAAGGTATCAAAGGTAAATTGTAGCCAGCCGAACGATCGTTAACCGTCACAGTAGTGTATTTTTCTACTGAAATTGCCGGATAATTTTGGGAATCATGAAAATCCTATGGCCGCCCCCTGTTGAAGGGTGCTCGAGTCTCTAAATTTGTTTGTCTTAATGGGACACTTGACATGCTTATCTTGAATAAAAATGCAGCTGCAAATGCCATTGTATTGGGTTACATACCTCTTCTTTGAGCAAAAATAAAATTAAAAAAACGGACTGTAATTGTGAAGTTGATTCGAATTGGGCTTCCACCAAACAAGCCATTCCTCAATTCATGTCATTCGAGAGCTATTCCTCCGTGGTTGTGTGAAGGCTTCGAAAAATCGCGCCGCAGGTGATTATCGCGACAGAAGTTGGTGATGGTGGCAGCTAGTTAGGTCTTGTGCGGGGAGTCTGTGACAATTATGGTCAATGGCTAATAGCAGGCTGTGCGAAGATAATTGATGCGGACAGAGAACCCACAAGAACTTATGCATCAACCTATTAGGTTGTTGCATAAGTCTTGTCACATTGGTTCATTAGGTGGTGTTCGCTAGCGAGGAACTCGTTTTAGGTATGGTCACCTATGTCATCATGGACT
>JACMIF010005005.1:0-11326 GCA_014805445.1 Diplogasteroides magnus | reverse complement strand
CAGCCAATGCATCAACCCATGCAGCATCAAAGTTGCTCTTTCCTGCATATCCGAACTCTTTTGCCAGATAACGGGCAATGGCGAATGATTGGGGAATGGGTTTTCCATCGAGTGAAGATGAAGAGAAACTCCAGAGGAGGAAAGGGAAGTCTGGAAACACAACAGAAACTATCAAATGGAGATGTAATTGGGATTGTGATAAGAATACAGATAATCTCTCATTCTCGTGTTATCACTGTCATCAGAGATGCCGGAGGCCCAAAAGACTATGAATGTAGTCTCTGTGCAAGAGATTTTATCAGTCATTCCATACAACGAAAAACGATGAGAACTGTCGAAATAATCTCCATCCCATATTATCTAGAATTGTTTGTTGGACGGCTATCAATGAATTCATTATTATTATGCGTCCTATGTGAACTGTTATTCCTTGTACGCGTCTCACACCTGGATGGTCTCTCACTTTTACGCGCTATTTCTTCGTTTTGGAATATGTTTCACAGTGTAATGAATAGACTGGGTGCAACAGTTCATTTAGGATGCATAATATTCATGTAAACGCATTAGATTTTCCGAGTACGAACACTCCTTCTTGCCGGTGATTGCCAGTCACGATACACTCTATAATTCTCGTACTATTTCATCGTTTCTCTGACCGCCTATAGTGATTTCACATATATTTAAGCAAAACAGTATATAGGCTGACTTTAGAATTGGTTTACACACTTCGTTAATGTATTATTTCTCCCGTTAAGTTCGTATTTATATTGTTGTTGCGTGTTTCTTGATATTCATGAAGCTACTGTGCATAGTAATTCAATCCCAGTCTTTTGATATCACAATCACTGTTTTTGTGTATCGATGAACAGAATGGAGGAATATGTGGCAGAAAAACAATGATTGTTATTCTATGCATCGAAAGGTATTATGACAAGAATAACAATGCAATATGGATGATTTCTGTTTATCTATCTCGGTCGGATTCGAGATTCTAGGATATTGTACAAGCAAAAGAAGAGAAAAGAAAGGATCTAAGCTGGGAATTACATTGGGGAAGAACGATTGAATTAATGCCAAGCTTTTGCACAATTGATGCAAGCAAATCGACAATTACAACACTTAGAACTGTGTCTGGGGTCTTTTCTCAATCCATTCCTTGATATTTGGGAGCGAATGAATCTTCTTACAGTGCTCAAGTACCTAAAAGAATAAAAATGACCAGTAGCTCTCTCCTCCTCATACCTTTGGGAATCCCATGAAGAATTCAGGTTGCATTCCATTGAATGTGTCAATGTGATTGGCCAGAAAGAGATCTACCCATGTGACTGAATCACCGACCAGGAATCCAGATGAGGAATCCTTCAATGAAATCTCCCTTTGTGAAGCCTCATCCATTCTACCTTGAGTATCTTCTCAAATATGGGAAAATGTTTGTCTCTAGTGGGAATAGCCACTTTCTTCTCTTGTTCTGCCTGAAATTCCAAGTCTTCTCCCCTCTCATTCTCCCATTCTTACCTTATCCCCTGTTCCCATGTAAGCCATGAAGAATGGATGCATTTCATTTAGATAGTCCTCAATTCAACCCATCATAACATTCTGACTGTAGTGTATACTTTGATCTGATCTCCAATCGCGTCAACCCATGCAGCATCGAAATTCGACTTGCAAATCCTGAAAGGAAACTTGTCTACTATGTAGTAGGATTTCTAAACCGGTAGTAATGTGTACATCTCATTCGTATAATCCTCTCGGAGCAGTTATCTTTCGAACATAGAGACAACTGCACATTACTACCGAATTCGAAACCGACCGAACTCCTTTGCAAGATAACGGGCGATTGCAAGTGACTGGGGGATTGGCTTTCCATCAACAAAGAGAACGGGCATCTGACCAAATGGCATTCATGAAGGGAAAGAACATTTGAGTCTTCATCATATGACCAACCCTCCTTCTCCTCTGGCCAGTCCTCTTTCTCAATGCGAACTTCTTCGAATGGGCTTCTCTGCAAGAACGAAGAGTTGACGGGAGACCTGACAGACAAAATTTTTGAATATAAACGAATCATTATCAACTTCAGCGAATCCCTTGCTGTTGAAGTACTGAAGTTTGTATGAAGGCATTGTTTGAGTGGAAGGATTGGAGACTTAGTTGGACTGCGTGGAAAACACCTTTTATATACCAGATGTGACATGAATTGACACGTTGCTATGGAGAAGAAACGGTGAGAGAAAAACATGAGAAGAGAATGGGAAAAGGAAGAGGGAAGAGGGAAGAAAAGAAGTTGAGCCACATTGTTTGTGAGTAGAAAGTAGAAATGGAGATTGTCGTCAACGTTGCAGAAGGAAAGGGAGGGATGTCTGCAGATCTCCTCTATGGATGATCTATATTCAGAAGGGATCGTAGATCCCGTTGGAAGCCAAAGATTGTTGTGAACTTATTTGGAAGCTCTTATGAACATCAATTATCTGAGTATATTTCTACGCAATCTCTATGAGATCTCAACATCGTGCGAATCATCAAACAAAGAAAATGTTATTTTTCTCGTGAACCGTGTCCATAACTTCAAGATTGCATTGAGTTATGGTCTACTTATTATGGGGCATACTTATAAAAGAAAACCGATAGTATTCCGTAATTCACCCCGGGTTACGTTGATTATCCATGTCTTGAAGCGTATCTCAAATTCATTATGACCTTAGTGAATTTGAGATATGCTTCAATACATGGATAATCAACGTAAGGCATTGAATGGGAATTCTAGAAGGGAATGAGAAAAGTGTATTCGCAATACTCATTGTGTCTTGAGAGTAGAAGAGAAGAGACATAACGATGAATAGAAACTGATAGGATCATGTCTTGTTTTTGTGGACACTTTCTAACAATAGTAGAGCGTGTAGTACCTTTCTCTTTCCCTCCATTCCCTCCACAGTGAAAGGGGCACACATCTCGTACGTTTCCAACTGATTACATGTATTTTCAAGCATTAGATGGAATGTTAGAATTTATTCACATAAATATTAAGCTACGAGATCATTTCATATGTGTAAGATAATGGGGGTTTAGAAAGGGGTCTTTGGTCTCTTCTCAATCCATTCCTGCAGTTTGGGAGTCTCTCTGATCTTCTTGCTGTGCTTGAGAACCTCTGGGAATGCATCGAGGAATCCAGGAAGCATATCAGTCACTGCAACAATGTGTTCAGCAATCACAAGATCAATCCATGTGAGAGAGTTCCCAACGAGGAATCCTGTCTTGTTATCCTGAATATGACAATTGAATCATTCACAAGATATACTCAATTCCTACCTTGAGTATCTTCTCATAGATTGCCATATGTTTATCTCTCGTTGGTTCTCCCACACTCTTCAATAGTTCATCCTTGTCTCCTCCCATACCCATGTGAGCCACGAACAAAGGACGAATCTCAGTGAAATAGTCCTGTAATCATCATTCCCTCACTGTTATTGAATGTCTCCTTCATACCTTGAATTGATCAGCTAGGGCGTCCACCCATGCAGCCTCGAAGTTGTTCTTTCCGGCAAATCCGAACTCCTTTGCGAGATAACGAGTGATGGCCGATGACTGGGGAAGGGGCTTTCCATCAACGAAGAGAACGGGCATCTGTCCGAATGGAGTGGAAGCCTTGTGATTTGGCCAGTCTTCCTTCTCAATTCGAATATCCTCATAGGGAGTTCCAGAAAGGACGAAGAGTTGACGGGAGGCCTCTGCGAATCCGCGGCCATTGAAGTACTGGAGTTTATAGGAAGGCATGATGATACTCACTCAATAGAAAGGTTGAATGAAGTTGAGAGGAGGCCAGTGAGTCTCTTTATATATGGGAGGGACCAAGTTGTTGTTCAAATGAGAGAGAAAAGAGTACGAGAGAAAAAGAGAAGGGAAGGAGAAGGGAAGGAACGAGAGAAAGGCACACTCACAACTCTGCACACAACACAATCACAAACTAGAGAGACAAAAGTTGTAGTGGACTGTGCCTTCAATATGAATCATTTCTAGAATAAGCTTTGAGACCTCAAACGAGGTTTCAGCTATAGATTACATCTTGTAGTTTATAAATCGAGTCCATTAGCAATCTACGCATCAAGCTCAATTCATTTTTGTTTGTTTGAGATGTTGGCCACATCTCGATGGCTTAGGTTACATTCTGGTCACGTTGCAACCACATCGTCGGCAATTCCAAATAAGCTTCAATTATATTCTCTCTCTCTTGGTTTATAATCATCCTATTAGCAAAATTCGAATTGACTTCGCAATGACACAGGTAAAGAATGCCACCGACGTTATTCGGCCAAAGATTCCCACATCTATTTTCTCTAATTCGATTCTGATGTTGTTATGAAATCATGACAGCGCCTTGTTTTCTCCATACAAGATTTATTGTCCTTCGAATTTGAACGTGTATCAACGTGACAGGACATGTTGGAAATGGATGGATTGAAGACCGCGTATCATTGATAGTGAACAAATAAACGGGTCACTGTTTACTATGGGTTCTAAGCCGGTGAATTTATCGTCATTCTTCTCCGGAGTTGTCTATCTATCAGGGAATGAGATAACAGCGCCGTGGAGAATAGTGACGACAAATCGACGTATTTGGAACGCCTGATGTTTGCTGCCAAGATGAAATCAACCTTTGATCTATGGGGGAACAGAATCTGCAGGGAGAAAGGGACGAATTCATTTCTGAAGTTGAATTGTTATTGTCAATGTTTATTCAGTCTTTGTTGTTGTGGATGGCAGTAAACGATATTTATCATTATGAGATCCTGTCTCTACAGGGAACAATTTGATTGCCTACGAAGGAAGTCCATATTGAATTGTGATTATGATTGATTTGTCTCCTTAGAAAGGAGTAACGGGTCTCTTCTCCAGCCAAGGCTTCAGCTTGGGACACGATTGAACCTTCGATTTAAGAGCCAGAACCTGAAGTGAACTCTTTCATCTGTTGCATTTCACAACATTCGAGCGATAACCCTCCATGATAAGACCAAGAGTGGTCTGACTATTCCAGACTTGTATGTTCCATCCAGAAGACTTTCTCACCTTAGGGAATCCATCCAGGAATCCAGGAAGATGCTGCAGGATGATATCAGAATGGTCAGCAACCACGAGATCAACCCATGTAAGGGAATCTCCCACCAGGAATCCAGATGAGGACTCCTACAATAACTCTATTCATGTATCATTGTCATTCTACCAACCCCTAGTCTCTTCTCCAGAAGGGCATAGAACTTGTCCCTTGCAGGCTCTCCTGTCTCCTTCTTCAGCTTTTCCTTGTCTCCTTCAGCGAATCCATACAGTACAACCAGAAGAGGGCGAATCTCCGACACGTAGTCCTTGAACTGATCACCAATTGCATCCACCCACGCAGCATCGAAGTTGTTCTTTCCAGCCATTCCTGAATCATTCAATTGAACTTCTCGGTGATGACATTTCACTCACCGAACTCCTTGGCTAGATAACGGGCAATGGCGAATGATTGAGGAATGGGCTTTCCATCGACGAGAAGGACAGGCATCTGACCGAATGGAGTCTCTACAAGGAGATTGAGTGTGAATGGAGAATGATTCATTTGTCTACTAACTGCTCTTGTGTTCAGGCCACTTGTCCATGGCGATTCTGACATCCTCGAATGGTGTTCCAGAGATGTGGAAGAGTTGACGAGAGATCTGAATATCCAGAATGAGCATGCCTCAGGAGTCCTCATTGTATACCTCTCCGAGTCCACGGCCGGGGAAGTAGTAGAGCTTGTACTCGGGCATGATTCTAGAACAAAAGGTATTGTTATTGACAACGAACGGCCAGAGAGAGGGAGGGGCCGAACATGGTGGTAGAAGGGCTGGTTATAAGGGGACGGACAGAAACTACAAAGGAAGAGAGAACGGAGAGTGAATGATCAGAAGGGAGGAAAGAGGGACTGGAGGGATTGAGGAGAGAGTAGAATGGAGGAGGAAGGAGAGAGAGAATGAAGGGACGCTTATCTTGCAAGTGTGTGTTGAGTATTTACTCCGCATGGCGATAACGTGCCATTGTGGACAGAGAAAGAGAGTATTATAAATGGGAACAGTGACAAAATATGGACAATAAACACAGAAAAGAACGTGGATTGGGCAAAGGAATGAGATGGTTCAGTGATCAAAGAAGAAATTGTAGTGGAACATAGACTACAAGGTAGAGTAGAGTGTGATCAATGACCACGTTTTCTCCTTTCATTTGGATGTTCAATGTTTACACGACAGCATGCAAACATTTACAAATGTAATATCATAAATGTATTGTATATAATATTTCATACATCCGAACTGATATGTTGCTCTTGTCTTTACATTTGAGATCATCTCACAGTGAAAGTGATCGTGAATCAAGAGAGGGGTCATAGAAACGAAGAAATGCCATGAAAAGGGAGAGAGAGTCCGTCGAAATCATAAGGATCGAACTAAGTAGGTTAAACAATGGGTTAAAGGTTCTAGGTTAAGTTACGATGCATAATAACATTTTATCAAGCGCTCATGTGTAAAACATTCAAGAGGTTTTTATATCCGTAATTGAAAAGAATGATTTAGTCCTCATGACTATCCATAGGCGTCTCTTCTTTCTTCATTTCATATCATTCCCCGTATTCTCTTCCATATTCTTGTTGTCTGTTGTTCTCTCTATCTGATCCTTCACTCCTTCTAGCTCCTAATTTGCATCTTGATCATCCTCCTTTTCTCATCTCTTCAGTTCCTCTCCCACTTTCTTTCTCCTCATCATGTAGCTTTCCTCTTCCTCAATTCCTTCTTCTCCTTCTTCCTTATCAATTCTTCCATTAGACTGTCCACGATTCCTCGTCTTCAAAAACGATTTCACCAATCATTGTCTGATGGAAAAGAAGATCCAAAGAACGAAATCTTCTCCGAAATCGATCCACTTCCCGAATACAATGACATCACTTTAATTTTTCTGCTTTTGAAGTCTTTTCCCATATACTTTCATGAATTGTGTGAAGACTCATATGTGTGTATAACTATAATATTAACATTTTATCATTTCGACTGAATCATTCGATCATCCACTGAGTGATTTCTCCATTGACACTCCTCTCTTCACTTCTCCATGGTCTTCAAATGTCTTCTCCATTTCACCACTGTCACTTTGAGTCAACTGAATGAGAACGATTCCCCCTACAGACTCGTTCACTTCATACCAGACTCTCCGACTGTGAACATCCACTGCTGGAATCTCCAAGAGAAGAGGCACTAACGCCCGAATCCACGTCTTCTCTCGACATCGAAGATGGCGTCATCCGCTCCTCAACGATGACTTCATTCAATGAATCCTTGTCTAGATTGACCTTCTTTGTGATCTGAGCACAGGCGACAGTGTTGAGGAAGACGAGGAGATCGAGATATGCAGAGAGGGAAGGCATTGTGAAGGCATTCTCACCATTCTGGAAGGGAGGAGATGGGAGGGGAGGGTGGTCCCTCAGGGGGAATACCATCTGGTGAGTCTTCCACTTTGTTGATCCGAATCGAGTGGCAGCAAATGAACGGGAAGTGAGCACATCATCGTGTCTCGAAATCTGAAAGAGAGTCTGAATGGGAGGAGGAAGGGAAAGAGAGTAATGACTTCGAAGTGAGGTTTAGGCACTCCTTGATTGCAATGAGAAGGAGGAGAGACAAAGGAAATGGAGAAACGAGGATGAGATGAACGACGAGAATGATCTGAAAGGCAATCAAGGACTATCCTCTCTCTGTATTCATTCACATACCATAAGGGGGAGGAAAGACACCCTTGACATGTTTAGTCACTGCATTCACCTGAATCGACTCTTCCCTTCAGGTACAGTAGTCTCTCCTCACCGCCTGCACTCTCTTCTCACTTATCTCCACAATTAAATTCGGTGGCAGCAGTTCCTGCACGTTCTCCAAGTCCACAAACGATCTTTCAGCAGCCTGAGGATTACGGTAGTTCGGGGAAGCAGTGGAATGGGCGCGCACCTGACGCACTATGGGATCACAAGCACCGTCTTTGTTGACGAGAAGAGCAATGTGAGAACGAGGAGAGGAAGAGGAGTAGATGAGATCAACCAATGAATTGGCTAAGAGACAACAGAAGCACTCAACCTCAAGAGGGATACTGTAAGTGAGAGTGAATGAGGAGACTCACACGTGTACGGGGAATTCGTCCATAGAGAAACGTTGCCAGGAAGCAGACACTTTCCTCGATTTCGATGAACATCTACAGACAATTGGGATAAAGAGAAGGGAGGAAGAATTCAGACCAGGAAGGAGGGAAAGGGCGAGAGACCGCCCTTCAAGTAGAAAAAGAATAAGAATGAGAGGATCATTGTGTCTGATCATAATGAGATCTTGCAATTCAAATCAAAGTACAACCTCATTTTTCGGTCTAATGTCATTATAATTAGAATGTTAGAATGGCGACAGACATCCATCTTGGTTGTATTTCAGACATTTGTGTACACATCCATTATGGACATTTTCATTTACTGATCGTATTCAATGGCTACATCGACTGTACCCCCAAAGCTGTTAGGTTTTCCATGGTCTTTTGATAGCTTCTTTTATAAAGAGAATAGAAACATAACAAAGACTACAAAAGAAAAAAAAGAAAGTAATAACAAAATCGGCAAGATTGCTAGTGCAGAAAGGTATGAGTCAACAGAATACAAAGCATTGTCTATCCAAATTGATATCTCTATAATGAAAACAGGTCATTGAGAGTTACATCGACCATAGAACTGTACAACTTATTCGTGAATTGATTGAGATGATGCATGAATCTATCGTGAATGATTTGACTCAATTGAGGTGAAATAGTCTGCTGACTGACAGGACCTCTCATCCTTTGCTCATCTGTCATTTCATTCACTTTCCATCCAATAATACGAGTTTTGAGACGGCCAGCATCTGAGACAAGTCAAAGTTTTAATAAATAAGAATAACTGGTGTACGCAAACCTCTGAGTTGGTGCCATCGAGCAATTTCTTGCTGTGCCTCAACATGCAATTGTTCATCACGAACTACAATAGACAGGCTGGGCTAAATGAAACGATTTTATTGTTCTCGCAGCGAATGAACGTACATCACTTGATTTGATGACTATCCCAGCCATTTGTGCCATGTTGTTATTATTATCTGTAGTTGGTTCTCTGAATAAACAACAGTCATATGCATCTAAGAGATAGAGCCATACACATGGGAATTCTCTTCTTGACGTGAAACAATAAGATTCCTCTTCGTCTCCGCGTCGACCATTCGCTTATTCATTTTTCTCAACAAGACGCACTGATATTGATATGAAAGACTAACTTGGGTGAATGACAGACTCTCTTCATTCCCACTTTTCTTTTTCCATTCCGTTTGCCAATATTGTGGACACGCTTCTCTGCATATACATTCTGCATCGCCAATTCGACCAATATAGCATTCATTGTGGAATTAGAAACTTGAGGTATTTCATTTCTTTCGGACGCTTCAAAAACACCGTTAGTTGAGTGTTCGATCTAAAACTGCAGTAGTTTTTTGATCAACAGCAATACGCAAACATTTATAAAAAGCTCAGTGCTCTGGTGGCTGTCTTGCGAAGCGGTTGCAGACGATTGTATTTCAGCAGCAAACACTTCTATTGATGGGAGACCCGATCCATCTTCATTTTCTGTATGGATAAAGCCATTCGATAAAAGATGCAACATCCAACTCACTTCCCTTGAGTCGTTCATCAGCTTCTCTCACTACAATTTGCTCCAATTGATTCAGTGAAGTCCAGAACTTGAGTGTCTGCAAACACGATGATCATTTTGGAATGATGTAGTTCTTCTCATACCAGGTCCATGGGAAGTCGATTACCGTCCAGTCGAGCCCTAATGTAAAAGGCAGAAAAATGCGAAGAACAGATGAAAGGAACATCTTGAGTATTTGATATCTGCGTGTCTTCATAAAGAACAAACAATACTAATCACCAACCCTTTGTCTGACAATATAAGCTGCACCAACTACACTGTTGCATAAGGATTTCAACCACAGTGATATCTAAAGAAACAGTGCATACTGCGTACAAATGATGTTACTGACATTGGGCTCATAGCGAGGAAACATCAACATTTTCCTGCTTGAAACCTGCAACGTATAACAAACATTAAGCAATGTTCTCAAAGCATAATCTCACAACATCTTTGCAAACGATGCATGATGGAAATATTCCCGAGACAATACACCGTTTCTCACTGACCATCAATCTGAAAAGACGTTAAATGGGACATAAGAAATAAAAATGGACAGGTAGTAGCAACAAATGTGCGAGAAGAAACGAGGAACGAGGTAACCTCCAACGATGAGCTCATATGACTCAAGAAAGTAATCGATATTGCGTTAATAGTACGGCATCGTAATTTCAATATATTTTCTACTCAAGGAAGATTTCTACAGTATGCACGTGAGATATGATGGTTATTGATTTTCGTGTTGCTCCTTTACGATTTCAGTAGTGAGTGAATACACTGTTATTATTTCATTTTCCATGCTTTGTTAACGCGTGCATCTCAAAATCTAACGTGCTGCCCATTTTCATTGTTATCTGCAGCAGCCACACGCATTCCTAGTTAAATCTAAAACATCTCCATCCTATTCGAATAGGAATATTCCTTTTCCTTAACAACTTTTTCTTCTTGGCTTTCGGATACTTTTCCTCAATTTCGAACGATTTTCCCGGGTTTGCCAAGCTGTGCCACGCCGTACCATAAATGTCGCCTGTTTTTAAAGCGATTTTATCTGATTTTCTGTTTCGTCTGAAAGCCGCTGATCACCGTATAGTTAGACGGGCCTTTCATCAGCGAGGAAGCGGTTCAGTAGATGGACAAAGAGTGATAGATCAAAGTTTTAGAAGAGACGCAAAGAAGCCAGCGAAATTCTTTCCCGTATCCTCTTCCCAGACATCACCTCCCCCTCCTCGATCTATGATCCTTCAGACCGAGATGGGAAAATTTGGGAAAACTTTCCCAAATTCACCATATCTGTTTTGAGATGAACGGTCGGAATCTGCTTAATCGGAATCTTTGCATTGCAAAGTACTAGAGACCTCGAAACGAATCACCAATCGAATCTCTGACTGCGCCAAATGAATCACCAATCGCGTATCGAATCTCTAGCGAAAAATTAGCAATTAAAATCACTGATTCGAATCACTTGCAATGTCATTCTTCCTCCAATCGAATCTGCGCTGCGGCTGACAAGCAATTATCCCGAGAGTCCAATTGGTCGCCTCTTATGATTTCATTTTAAAGGCGCTGACCGTGTGCATTCGTAGCGCAGTC
>JACMIF010005004.1:0-11326 GCA_014805445.1 Diplogasteroides magnus | reverse complement strand
GCAGTCACCCCAACTCCGGCAGTTGCCTCCACCCACATATGCAACACCCAAGTGACAAAAGCGAGGCATGACATAGGGTTGGTGGTCGGGGGTGGTGGAGGGAGTGCCGGCCACCCCTACTCCGGCAGTCACCCCAACTCCGGCAGTTGCCTCCACCCACATATGCAACACCCAAGTGACAAAAGCGAGATCTCTTTTGGCCGTTTTGGCATGATTTTCCAAAATTCCAAAAAAAAGTTTTATAGGCAACATCGAAATAATTTCCCTTTCCCACAGGGGTTCTTTGTGCAAAAGTAGTCAAGAATATTTATAATACCTGGGAAATGTGAAAATACATACGTTTTCTAGGCAACATCGAATTTCATATTCACTGTTTGTTTAATTGTTCAAAAGCAATCATAAATATTTTTCAAACTCACAAAAATGATACAATCTTTGCGGGAGATTCGGGGATCGTGAACGGTACGAGAGTGTGTCCTTAACGGAATTACATCTTACCAGTGTTTGGAAAATATATAGAGAATCACCTGCGGCTTCCAGTGCAGCTTTCGCCTTTTCGATGGCTCGCACCTAAAATGATTCAATTCAGTTCAATTCAATTGTTCTTCCATTCTCAAAAACACAAATTCATCAAACCGGTGAAATGATCGACAATTTATAGGTCACAATGGTGTAAAGCTAACTAGGGTAGTTGGTGGTAATGAAGAAATGCTGGCGCGTATATTTTATTTTTGTTCATTTATTTATTATGCATCCAAATACGCTTCAGCACCTCCATTACGTAGCAGATCGTTGTAAGCTTTTGATTCAGCGCACACAACTGGTAAAATAGTTTTATAAACATTACTTGAGAAGGGACCGCCTGGAGCCATGAGTCTTGCGCCCAATACCCTGAAATTGGAACGTTATTCTTGATATGGTTTGTATTTTGACTCAATTATCTGTTGTGATGAAATGGAATTACCAATTTTGTACTTCCTTCCCTCTTCGAATAACCCTTCGTTCCAAGAAAGGGGAGGCACTGTACGATCAGCAGCAAATAGATCATCATTCTGCCAGAACAGCCTAAATATTGTATTTTTAAAATTCTTTTCTCCAATTTTGTCGTTTTGAAAAGCTAATTTAGTGCTAAATATGTTTTACTTCATGAACTCAGCACACGTCTCCATTGATTGTGCAATTGGACCATCCGCAGGCATTATATAGGGTTTGCCTGCAAAAGAAGATCCGACCCATCTAGCATGCATATAGCTAGATGGGTCGGATTTGAGAGAAATTTCACCCGAAGGGGTACCCAGCATTCGATTCCTAGCTTATTTTCATTCATATCGGTCGTCTCTCACTTCGCAGTGACGACCACTAGGAATGAAATTATAAGCACATTTGCTATTCACTAAGCCATTCTCACCTGGAGACTGTAATTGATAGCCGATGGAGGAAATACGCTGGCCAGTGGGCTGAAATTAAATAGCGTAAATGTCAAAATGATACGACTTCTGAATACCCTTGGTTTTCTTCATCATGATAAGTGAGTTGAAACATAAATCGCGTTGCTCAGAAACCAATTTTAAAATTACTTGGGTGAAAATGTCGTGACACATCTCTTTTTATCATCCACAATATTAGTAAATAAAGCACCTTGAATCCAGCTACACCAGCGAACGCGGCTGGTACGCGGATCGATCCTGAATAGATGGTCATTGAAATCGCTTTCGCTGTTTAAGGAAAATTAGGCTCCATTCGAAAAGTATTATAAAACGTTGGTGATTCACCTGCCGTGTCGCTTCCCATTCCCATTGGAGAACCTTTCGCTCCAACAAGTGAAGATTCGCCTCCTGAATTTTTTCTATTACTTTTTTCATCAAGATATTTTTATCTTCCAACTGGGTTGATTTACTGTCAAAGAGCTCATTTTATTCAGGAATGAAAGAAGAGTGAAATTCTCCAATAAGCTTAGGAAATCAGACCAGTTGAGAGAAATTGTTATGTTTATTGTTGTGCTTCACAAGAAAGACAGACCACCATTAGACTGTCATTCCCGTTGCCTTTGGAGATTCTACGAAACATACAAAAAATATACCCGAAGAGCCGCCGCTTCAGCGTTCCCTCGAGTGAGGATTCGTCGTGGCTCCTGAAACGAAAAATCTTATAAATTACAGACTACAGTAATCCCGTTCCCGTTTGTTCTCGAAATTCAGTATTTAGAGTTATTATAACTGTAACCGTTAGAAATACCGTAAATTCCATTGATCGAGTCGTAGGCCATGCAGAGCTGAGCGATGTTGGTCCTCACGAAAGGAACGGCACCTCAAGATAATTCGAATTTTTTCTATAACAATATTATATTGTTATGTTTCATGGAGACTATGAAGACGGATATGTACCAATTCAGCAATACAAGGCGAGCGTTGTTTATTACTATTAGATAATAACTCTAAGCAAACTGAAATGAACTTTACCGTTGACTCTTCCCGACTGCACAACAATGGCGTCTCTGTCTCCCGGAGGGAATGGACAGGATGCGCAGCCCCAAGTGGAGACGTGGCCTTTCATCTGAAATCCGTGAAATATACCTAGTGCCTGGTATCCGCGCAATGGGAAATATGCACATTTGTGATATAATTCCGATTTTACGCCGCGCCCATTAGCAGTTGCTAACAAAATATTACAGGGCCCTGTTATAAACGTGGTCGGTAGTCGATTGTAGGCTCGTTTGCTGATTCAGCAATAAAGTTATTGCCTAGCATACAAAATTTACACAGACTGATTCATGGAACACAAGCAATGTGTTTCATCACATTGATATGACATCGACGGAACTCACGTTATTGTTGTGATTGTTGTAGGGCAACAATACAAGAATTAACAAAGAGTGATTGGTATTATTCATGTAATCTGAAGCGAAAAGCATTCTATATGTAGTGCTGCTGAAACATATGACGAACAACGTCTAGAGATGACTAATGCGACGAAATAGCATGCAAATATGAGAGAGTAACCTTTTTACAGTCACGAAATCAGGGGGTGGTGTACGTACTCGGAATATCAGTCCAGTTTACATGAACAATAATGCTAACAATAAATCAATCTCTCTGTATCGGTATAGCAAAATAGTTTTTTAAAAATTTAAAAAAAATTGATAACAAATACACACCGGCGTGCTTTCCTTGACGCTCATGGGCAGGCCGAAGAATGGAGGATTCTAGATAGCGTTCATAAAATCAATGAAAAATATAATCTAAATAAAAATGATTACAATAAATCGCTTGTTATTACCACGAAACCGTCCTCCTTCGCCTTCTTGTCCCACTCCTCTGCTATCGCAAGGGATTCCTAAATGAAAAACATCGTTCTTTGGCTATATGAGAAGTCTACTGTCACGTCAACGTCTAGGTTCTCTAAAAGTGCATTCGATAATTTGGTTTTTCAAATTATTTTATTTTGAACTCGAACCCTATGAAAGGCCGACACTAATTGAAGAATTCGTGCCTATTCGAAGACGCGGTGAAAATCATATTAACCTTGATGAAGAGCGTAACACAATTCGTCTTCTCGTGCGCTTGAATTGCCAGTGCGAGGTACGTTTTGAGTGCATTGACTGCTGTCACCGAGCCGGATTGAAGGGCTTCTGGAAGAGAAAGAAGGTGATTTGAAAGAGGTGATAGACGAAATAAAATGGCCTTTGCCTAATTGGAAATGTCGCGGTGCGGTTGTCTAACGCATGAAGAGGCATTTCGCGCCGCGGAGTTTAGACTAATGACAATTGCGCTAAATGTCAAGATAAGGAGACCTTTACTCACCAATCAGTTGTCTATCGCTCATCCTTGCGATTCGTTCCCTTTCTTTCGCATCCAGACTTTCGGAAGTCTGCCGTGCCCACTGAAATGAACGTTGTTATTTAATTGTTTCCATCATCCTCCAATATAAAAATTATTTATTTTTTTAAAATATGATTTTAATGTTACTGCAGCCTTGGCCGAGGCCATATCGATGAAGAAAATTTCCAGAACATTTTGTTAGCTTCATGAAGCATATTTATATGTGCATGTGAAATTGTTTCGTACCTCAATGCTCTCATCTCTGGCCTTCCTCAGTTCCACGGCCTTCTTGCGTTGGGAGAACCCGAGCTGAGTATATTTTCAGTATGATTACACACATTGATATTAATTTTTAGAGCAAAAATTTTAAACCTTTGCGATTGATATAGAAACTGAGAAACTGCGGCAACAATTCTCATATGGGCTTAACACCTTACGAGAGTTAGCGATTGAATACGGACATTTGAGCAATAATAATGTAGTGAATGTCTGCTAACCACAAATGCAATCAGTTTCCTTGAAAACAATGGCAATAGGCAGTAGGATGAAGTTACACCGAGGGCCACGAGGAACCTGCGACGGTTATGTTTCAAAAAGATAATAACTTGTGAAAGTGATGATTATGCTATTGCTGTTCTCTACGACGGAGCATAAACAGCAATGAAAACTAATGGGTAGCAAATGTTAGAAAAATATATTACTTCTTTGTAAATTTAAACTAATTCTAAGGAGTTACCTCTTTCAGTTTCAATATGACACCGGGGAAAGAATCACTTACACCCAGTGTCTGGCAAAAGTATCAAAAATGATATTTGCGAGAAATTGTCAAACCTTTTATCTCTCAGAATTGCCGGATAGTTCATCTCACGTGATGAGAGAAGAGAAATCATCTGAGAGAAATGATGAGAACTGGTATAAACATGATACAGAGCAACAAAATAGGCTGTTGCAGGGTGAAAGATAACTGAACATTTGCGTCAATATTATGTTTGGCTGTTTGACTGTGAAATATGTTTCAGTGCGACTATATATTTGTAAACATATTATATGTGAAATATATCCCAAAGTAGTCGATTTGCCAACCATAGTCATTATGGTGAAAAGGACAGATGAGCCTATAATTGCACACTCGCTTGCCCATTTCACCAATATGGTGCAAATCTCATTGGCGTAATTGCCATTTATCCTATTAGGGAGACAAGGATTCGCATTCCCAGATATTGTGAAATGCCTGCAGGACAACACTTGTCACATTAGTAAATATTGTCGCGGAAAATCAAACCGAGCGCAAGAAATTCAAAAAAGGAATGTGTAAGAATAAGGCTTTTTTTATTGAGATGAAGCAGTGAATGTGAATCATTTCGCGAAAAGGCGAAATGTTGTTTTCATGAAGACGAAACAAGCGAAGCTTATTCAAGAAAATGGAAAATGATGGGAGAAGGAGAAAAGTAGGCAACTGGATACAGCGTCCGTATTTTTCGACGGGAGAAAGATCTCTGATCCATCACAACAATCAATCGCCTTGTAAAACTATGAAAAACGTATTTGTCTCGAAATTGTGCACAAGGTCGTCTGTGATAGGCGATAAACTTGTCCACTAGGCGGCCAGACAGAAAAAATGGCATAACATAAATAATAGTGACACTTAATGTACGCGATGTTCAACAAGAGGACACATCAGTACAAAAAGTGTGCTCGTCACCACACTTTTTGTACCACCTCTTCTTGTAAAACGCGCGTAAAAGTGGAGTCACTATTATTATGCGTCCCAATTGAACCATTTCTCACAATCTAATTTTCCTATAAGTAGTCTGTATAGAAACATATTCTAAAGCACGTCGATGGGTCAGAGAAAAGACGAAATAGCACGGAAAATGAGAGAGTGCACAGAGCACAAGGTGGCATCCACGTGCGAGGCGCGTACTAGGAATAACAGTTCAGATGGGATGCACAATAAACAAGAGTGTCACCCATAGAGATAGAACTTTGGAAGGAATTGTCCCGTTAGTTAGAGATCATCCTTTTCGGCACAATTCCCACAAATAACGCCCAGTCCTGCACACTCCAAAACGTGACCTTAAAGAGCAGGAACACCACGCGAAATTATTCAGGTCATGCGAATTGACTTGCCTTGTTGAACCTCATATTCTTATGAATTGTCCCAGTGAAAAATATGTTAAATCAGGGCTGATGGTTGCAGAAACGAAATATCACGTAAAAATGAGAGAGCACAACTGTAATCAGCCTACTCGGTATAACAGTTCGGTTCGGATTCACGATAGTTATCTATTTTTATTACTACTGCTTTGTCAGAATTTGTGTTAATTTCTCATTGATCTTTCAGTCATGTGGTCTAGTATATACATGAAAAATTTCAGAAGTTTTCGAAAACTGAGAGCTGAGATATCAGAGAAAGGAGAGTGTACGGTTACTTATTATCGATATTGTATGTGTGCATGTTTTCATTAAAATATGAGGCCTAAATTCTTATGAACATGCGACATTTAGTGCATTGGATGTAGATCCTTGCGCGATCAGTCTCATACATTTATAGCTGACATAACGATAAGTTCAAGGTATACTGCAGGGAGCCGAGTATAGCGAACTGATTTAGACACAGCGGATCATTCATTTGAGCTTTACTCTCGTTTTTGTATCAAAATGGACTAATGGAGAATACAGTTTACATTCTGAGCTAGAAACTCACACCGCTACGAAGCCATAACAGCAAATTTTCGTCTCATTCGCGATTTAGAAAATTCTAATTCTACCGTGTCTGAGTCAGTTTGTGATTGAAAGCGGCGCCCGGAATATACCTTTAGTGTAGGAATTAGGGTGATAAAACGTCCGGGAATTGACTATTTTAGAAAATACGACGAAGATGGAATCACGCAGATCGCTGAATACGCTGCATCATCATCTCTCGGGAGATCTGCGGCCTGTATATGAAGTTGATGAAAAATTGTGATGAGAAAAGCACTAATTCACCCCAGCGACGGCAACCGTATCCACCATATCCGCCATATCCGCCATATCCACCGTATCCATCGTAGCCACCGTATCCTCAACAAGTTGTCGTAATATATATATTTTTTACTCATTTCAAGTTAATTTCTGTGCTTTGTCGTTCTAGAAAAAAAACGCTTGGAAAATGGCAGTGAATTGGCAGACAGACAAGAGCGCCATTTACACTTGAGCCGCAGTGGTGAAATAGTTGTTATCGTCATTATCACGACGCAAATGTCTATTTCAACATTGTAGCGCAAATATCCATGGTGCTCTTGTATTTCGCGCATCGAATAACCTGGGTAGCCCCAGCCTCCGCCGCCCCATCCCCACTGTGCTGAGCTCCGCGATAGAAGACAGAAAAGTAGAGCGAAGAGAAGAAGGATACGAATGAACATGCCCAATAGGATGGTTCTGAGAGTCGCTGTCTTTCTTTTATACACATTTACAGGACCGTAAACAAATAGAAACACGCACATTGCACAGTAAATAGATGAGTCAACAGGTAAATCCAAAAAATGATACTGGACAGCAAATGCCGCAAGTTCGGATGATCGTGGATTTGTTTCAATGAGCAATAGATCCTTGATCCACGACCATGTGTCCAGTATGAGTCACATTAGTCATTTTTTATTGTTGTTTCGCTTTTGCAGAGTGGGAACTTCTCACGCGTCTCCGTAATTGTCTCTCTCTCCTTCCACAATTTTTCTGTAACACATTTGTAAGTGAAGTGAACAGCCAGAGTATTTTAAAAGTAAATGAAGTGGGTCTGGGCGTGCATGAGTCTCAAGTGATATATTATTGCAAAAGGGAAAAAAACATTTAGGAGATGAAAATGAGGATGGAAGATAACTCTGACATGGACAATTGTGCCAACGTAATGCCATGAGCAGGCGCTTTATCAATTCACGACAGAAATTTTGCATGAAGAACGGCTGTGGTGTGTTATGTGTAGAACTTGAACAGCAGACTGTCTTCACTGACCGCTTCCATTAGTTTGTACATTTGGAATTCCTCCTGCATCAGGACTCCCGCCTCCTGAAGTGTTATTGCTATCGCAACAACCAGTTGGGAAAACGATACAAAGAGAGTTCGAATTGGTTCTCTCATGAATCAAGGACACAGTGAATGGGAAAATATGTCAGTACTCATATATCATGCAAATATTTGCATAGACTACCTATGTACCTTTGAGAAAGGTATCAATGAGTGTAATAGAGTGAATCGCCCGATATAAAGTAACTATAATATTATAACAGGAAATATTTTAATGTTTGGGCAGTCCCAATACTCACTTGTGCTGCATGCACACACATCATGAGAGTTCCCAACCGAGAGGCAACGTCAGTGCATTTCAGTTCATTCTTGTAGTACCTGCATTCAATTCCAGACCTATGATGCCAACATGCAAAATACCTACCAGTTCAGTTCTGTGAAGACCTTCTTCTTAATACTGGCACCGAGATCTACGATTTTCTGCTCAATACACGGTGAGAAATCTGAAATGAAACAATGATATGGCTGTAAAGAGTTACAATACCAAAGCTCCAAGTAAGGAGACAAACAGCAGCGTTGTATTCTGTTTCAGTCAAATCGGCGTCTCGAATCGCTTGTCTGCTAATGCTTTCGGACTTCTCGTTGTAGAACTCCATGGTTCTAAAAAATGAATGATGGGATGATACAGTCAAACAACTGACCTAATGAGTTCCTCCATCGGCCCAACTGGATTGATTCCGGGAAAGAACGAAGAACACGACTCATTGTCTAGCACTGATGTGGCAGAGATAAAGGTGCTACAAGATAATCTCTCCTAATTATAAATAGTATTCTCACTATCTATGACTTCCGGGAAAGTGCTTGTTGGCCAGCTTATTCCTCTCAATGATGTACGAAGATCCCGCGCATGAAGTCATCACCAAATTCTGAGAAACTGAGTCATTTACACACTAATGGGCATGGCACCGCAGTTGTGAAAGGAACAAATGCCTACGCTATAAATTCATTTAACAACTTGAGTCATGTTGCAGCGATTACTCCATCACTCGCCTGATCTCTTTCGGAGAGTGCTGCAAACTCATCAAACGCCAATATATACATCTTCCGCATATCGTCGACAGTGGGTGGAAAATGATCCTCAGTGAATTCCCCGGTAGCAAGGAAAAATATCTAAATGATTGAAGTGACTCAATAATTGAGTTGTATGGATACCTCTCCATCCGGTGCCGCCACACGCTCTTCTCCATAGAAGTTGTTCTTCCACAGGTCGAGCTCCAACTGCTTTCTTCTTTCGAAAGAAGCGCTGAAGGAGATATCGTGAAAGTTTATGGGGGAGGGGGAACAATGCGTCTCATTATGCAGGCGAATGAGACTCAATAGGTTAATTTTCTGTCACAATTACTCTTCCAAAACTATTTTACATATAAAATCTCTACTCGAATTCTCTTATAGCCCGTGCGAGGATTCCATCAGTGAGGACGCTTCCTTCAGGACTTGATGAATTCGAACACTAAAAGAATCATTTAATGTTAGAAGATTGAAATAGTGAAATACCTTGTCTTCTTCCTTCACACTTGCCCATTTCTTTCGTTCCTTGTCTCGTATTTTCATCCCAACGTTAATGCATTTGTCGAAGCGACAGCGACGACAGAGAAAAGGAAGATCTGCATTGATAGACATTAGACGCCATAGCATCTATTCTCAAGTTTCATTGGAAGTAGGTTCAGCTATTTACTAATAGTTAATACTTTATGGAAATGATCACAGAGAGTTTATCTTCAAATACTTGAAAAATAACCTATAAAGTATTATAGTCAAAATGCCAAACATAGCTGGAATGTATGCTATATTCAAACACTTGACCAGCCAACCTCTTCTCACATCGCAGTCGCCTGTTCCCGTTCTACATACGTAATACTTGCGAAGAGAATGTGTTCGTTTGAAGAAGTTGGCGCATGCCCTCAAATTGTTCCCTTATATTCAAAGACGAACTCCATTCAAAGAGATAACCATTAACGGGAAAAAGTCAACTGTTTGATAAGATTCTCTCACCGACAGGATGGCACTCCCCGATTGATACCATTCGTGGTCAAATCGCACACGGCGCACTTCATGGATTCCATTTGGGACATTGAAGCAAATCGACTGAATGCAAACACACATGCAAGTACGCGGGAACGCACGCACCCAATGGAGTGACGCGATAGTCACGAGAGAAGAAAGTCAGTTGAAAGGTCAAAAGATCAGTGTAGGCATAACAGAATTCGAGCGAGCTTTGTCCGGAGAGTCGTGAGTGAATGGAAAGTAGTGACTAAACCGATGAGTGGCTTCGACAAGGCAATACTCCAACTAAAGAAGAGGCAGTCAAACCCTTCCCCCTGTTGCCGAGAAATGCACAGAAAGACACAAATGCACAAACAAACATGTCGTTGCGCGTAGGAGAGAGTGCATAATACTCAATCGATCCTCCTTTTCCATGAAATGCATTTACCATTACTAGAATGCACCCCTAAACATTTAATGTAAAAATGAAATACGCTAAAAAAATGACTTAGGGACGTAACCTACGCCACAATATGCTACAAATGACATCAGTGTGCGTATGTAGGTAGTAGGGGGCTCTAACAATAAATCGGTAAATTTGTCGTCATTCATTCTTCTTTGCAGAGCGGTTGTCCATTGCGTGGAGAGACAATCGCTCCCCGGAGAAGAGTGACTACAAATCTGCCGATTTAGAACCCTAGGACGTACCTAGAAATGACGAGACGGAGGCGACGTAACCAAATCAATTGGAAATTCCCAATGTTGTAAACTGACGAACAGTTTGATAATGTTGCTGGACGACAGCGCGTTCTGATGGCGAGAAAATGTAGCAATGATTGTGATTGAAATATGTAGATATGTTACGGATGTATAACGATGGGGAAAATTGCATGTGAACGAACACCTGAAATTGCTGCTGTATACGTATCTTGAAGATAACGAAGTGTCACCTCTCTTCTGGTCATTGCACAACCATCGGTATATTTGACATTGTTCTGTAAGGGCTTGGTTGAGAGGAAGCACATCACGAGGATGTTAGGATCTAGGGTGGGGGGATCGTCACAATTCGATGCGATCGTTTTTACTTAGCGGCGATCGGATCGTTCGACCGATCCGATCGAAAGGCAGGCTCAAAATGGGGATCGAAGGACGAGCCCAGAACGAGCCCGGGCTCGAACGAGCCTAACTAGCATCGCGATTCGATCGTAGGCTCGTTTGGAAAGGGAAGGCTGTGCATTTCTAGGCCGTATATTCTTAAGTAATATGTTTTAGTGGTCACCAAAATACTCAATATTTTCTAGAATGGTATTGAAACTGATATTAACTTGGATTTTTCTATTAAGACGCAGTAATTATAAGACCGGATCAGTCTGTGACTACTTTGTCAAGTTGTTTCGGCCGGGCTCAAATGTAGTGCGTTTTTGTGCTTATTAGTGCAGAAGTTACTGGTAGAATGGAGAGGT
>JACMIF010005002.1:0-11328 GCA_014805445.1 Diplogasteroides magnus | reverse complement strand
CATTTTTCGAAAACAAATGCCTATAACTTCGCCAGTTTTGAGTTTCATGAGTCGATCCCAACTGAAAAAAGTCTTATTTTGTCGAGTCAATCAAGAATCACAATACTTTTATAGGGTTTGGACGCCTAGGAAAAAAGTTAGATTTTTCGAGTCCGCACTTTGCCGATTTTTCCTACCTCTCAAACTCATTTTCAGACACTGAGATGTCGATTTTTGAACTCAGCGCCCTCGACTTAGTCAGATAGGAAAGTTTCAGATGGGGTCGAGTTTTGAGATTGTGCCAAGGGTATCTCACTCCAGTGAGATAGTGTCTGATATCAATTCCGGTTTCTACAATAATAGTACCTGATATCGCCGTCGATTATATCGACATCGTACGAAGCTTCAAGTATCGGTTGTATACGACTTAAGAATTTGATGTGAAATCTTCCGTACAGGCCCACTTTAACACGAATTCCACGCTTGAGGCAAAAGCTGGCTAGGTGAGAAATGATATCGCGTAGTTCAACTCCTTGAAACTGTGGAATGGTTGATTTGGTAAAGACGCCGTTTTTATAGTCAAATAACTGCGAGGGCCGCGGTCTGATAACTCACTCCAGTCAGATAGTGTCTGATATTCCGTGCCGAATGGGTTACGGTGTTGATTGATGTAAGGTGTTATTGATTTATTGGTACAGTAATCTTACCTTTGTCGATTCTCCGGTGAGAGGCGTTTGCTTCTTTCTGAAATGGGTGGACGACGCCAAATGGAAGTCTACTTTTTGAAAGACTGTGTGATCACTAGAGACCGCCAAATGCACCACGCGAAATGAACCAATCGCACCATTCCTCGGTTGAAATGCACCACGAAATGCACCACGCCCCGTGCCAGTTGAATTTGCATTTCAAAATGCGTGGTGCGATTCATTCCGCCTTCGACGTGGGCTGAATCGCACCATTTCGTCTCCTGCTTTTACTTCGGGCGGTTGCACGGCGCATTATGCGTCCGAAGTCTGAAGTTCGGACTATTTTCAAGCTTATCGACCCAACGAGAAAACTTATCAATGCCCCTTTTGTGACGAAGTAATCGTTGGAATACGCTCACACAATCTCTGGAGCCACCTGAGGTTATTTTTACTGTCGTTTTAAAAATGTTTTTACGTTGTAGAAGGCTTCATAAAGATGAGAACGATCGTATTGAAATGGAGACGAGTAAGTGGAATATTGTCCACAAAGCTTTACTTATGGTCCTTGTTTGTAAGTCAACAGTTTCTTTTTATTGTATATTTTTTAATTATTCAGGTCTTTCAATTTCTTTTAACATCTTGGCCCATCCTTTGTTTGTCACTTTCTGCAGACTGCTAAACAGTCGTTATCCAGTTCCCAGTCCAAAATGGGTGAACTATTTTATCAAACTCTTTTATGGTTATTTTTAATATAAATACGACACACTCTCTTTTTCTGATGAATTTATGGTTTAATTTTCGTTAGATGTCCAACCGATGTCTTAATGAAGAGTACGAGCAGCAGAAGGAAATAGTGAAGAAGACTATAAAAGGGAAGATTGTCAGCTTAACATCTGATCTTTGGACTGGTACTGTTAAATAAATAAATGTTTTACTAAATCCGCATTCATGACAGCCAAAAATGCAAAAATTTCCTTGCTGTCACTTACTTGTCATTACGTGGATCAAGGAATAAGGAAGCATATTTGTCTCGGGGCTGTTCCCTTCACATTGCGGTTAGCGGATAATATTGCCAATATTTTAAGCAATTTTAGCCACAAAGGACTTCATATAAAGGAAAAGATGCACGAATTGATCTCACAATTTGACATTACGAATATCTTCATGATTACAACAGATGGCGTTAGTAATATTCGCAAGGCAGTCAACTATATAAACGAAGACAAGTGTGTTCGAATGTTTTCTTAATTTTAAAATTGTTGTTTATCTTTATATTTAGCTTGGTGTGCATCTTACATACACTCCATAATGCCATCATGAAGAGTTTGGAAAAGTGGAAGAGTGTGGATTACATTCTGAGTTAGCTTCATCAAGTTATTGTTTAAATTTATTTGCGTTCAGATTTCAAGTTGATGAAGCTGGAGGATCCATTTCAGAGTTTATCACAATCATTCAAACCGAGTTTACGAAGAGAATAGAACAGTACGAAAAATCTCGTCCTCTTCGACATGCAATGCTATTGAATCCTACCGTTTTTCGAGACGAATGAATGGGACAATATTATTTCCGGATTCTATAGCGACAATAAGCTGCAGTGTGAGCAATGTTAAGTTGTTTCTATCTTAACAACAAATTTAAGCGTCCTCTGATATGCAAACGGACTCTATCGAAACTGATGAACCGCCTAAGAAGAGGACTTTATATTCAACAATTGTAGAACCGCGAGTTCCAAAGAAGCAATCTGGTTGTCCCTTAAAGGTATTTTGACCGAAAATGGAGACTATTAGTCAAAGTGTTGAGGTTGAACTTGATGCCTATGTTTTGGCGATTAAGTTGGATAGACCAGAATGCGATGTGCTTGAATTTTGGGAATCTCATCGATTGCAATATCCAAGACTTTGGAAAATTGCCATGATATTTATCAATAAAAATCATAACCGGTATGAAAAATATATTCGTTATGTCTCAAACTACATTAATTCAGACTGGACGATGTTGCCAGTGATGATAGCTCCAGCGATGATAGCGACTACGAAGATGAAAATTGATTTTTTTTCTGTTACTTAATTGTTGATATTAAAAGAGAATAAAATTTTTGAAAGGAAACGGTAGAAGGCGTGGTGCAATTGGAGGTGCAATTGGTGGTGCGATTGACCGCGTCAAATGCACCAAAATGAATCACACCACGCGTGGTGCATTTCAAACCCCTCTCATTTCATTCGCATTAGCATTAGTGCATTTGTCGGTCTCTAGTGATCACAAGATCATTCGCTAAAGTAATCCATTTGCATGAATCCCGGCAGTGTTTCGTGCACAATCGCACGCACATCAACAAAAGGGGCTCATTCCCCTCTCCGTCCCTTCTTCCGAGTGGTCACTCCCTTCACTTTTCTCTACAATGTTCGACTTCTACCCGGCTAATCCATCTGCTTATAGGGGTTTTCCCTGTACTGGAGGAAAGGTACAGTACGTACTTTCTAATCGGGACAAGACAGAAATGGCATTCAAGGTGAGTCTCACCACTGTCTACCCAGCAGCACCGCGTGTAATTTCGCCTTCCCTTCACTTTTCTTTCTCAGATTGCCATGCAGACGAATGCCCATCTCTACACCATCCAGCCTGCAACCGGAGTCATTGCACACCTTAGAACTATCGAAGTGGAAGTTACTCGCAAGAACGGACCGCCTGGCGAAGTAAGTCTGCATGGGCACTGACTGCTACATAATACCGGAATAGCTCCTTCACTTAACACGGGAATCCGATCTGTCACTTTCTGCGAAATTCCACCGTTTGACGGCTGCTGCAGGTTGAGTTCGAACCCGCGCCGACTGGGGTGGCAGGCAAAAGCGTTTACCAATTAGCCAAAGAGGCCGATGGTATGATGATTGCAGAGCCTCAATATGAGTGAATGATGTTGCACTCGGTGAGTTTAGCTGCGTGTTGCGAATGTTTAGACATGATGTGGGAGTTTTTGTGGGTTTTCAAACTTCACGGTAATTTCTTCAACTGTATCAATATCCACTTGAAAACAAGAACTTTGTAAACGCTCCCATTGCAACGTCAAATCAAAGTAATTTCGTTGAAACATCGCAATTTGGTCATGTTGTGCACTTTCCGGTGAATTAGAGTCATGCTTATGTGGAATGGGCAATGGCCAATCCTTTAAAAGCATAAAAAATTAATTTCGACACGCGAATTAACCAAATCAAGTTGATTTTAGGCCGGCCTAATATTTAATAATTAGCCAAGTGCACCACACCATCCGACTTTTCTAAAACGCAGAAAGTGACACACCACCAGCCAATCGGATTGCCGTGCTTAACATTAACTAACCCTTGCGCACTTATGGTGTTTACCAAAATCGCGCAAGAAATTTCCATGTTCGTTAAGGTATGACCATCCAATGACTTCTTTCTTACTAATAAGGCTGCTGTATATGTTATTCTGTGTGTTGCATGCAACCTAAATGGAATTGTTCAGGATGCTATTCACGCATTTTGCGTCCCCGTCGAGGACGCCAAGAAGCTGGATCAGTTGGAATTTCTATATGGCCGTGGCTATACAATGAAGAGCTATTAAATGAACGCACTTGAAATCTGATAAAGCAGAGTGTCCCAATAATCATTGGCATGAACAACACATACATTTACAGCCTTACTTTTTACGCTTTTTTTACACATGAACTAGTTTTTTTTTACAAAAAAGGGGAGACAAGTTGCCGAAAATGTGAAATCGGAGCCAGAACAGTAGGAGCCAGAACAGTAGGAGGTAGGGTGGAGTTACTCGTGCCTTTGGCAAACGACTTTTCGTTTCACACCTGCGTCTTTCATTGCCCGGTCATCTCTCTATAGCGCAGAGGTGACAGCTAATGTAAGACTGAAACGGTCTTCTCTGTCCTATGGAGGCGACTGGACAATGAGATATGTGCAGATATGAAATTAATATGGTTTGCTAAAGACTCGAGTAACCCCACCCTGTTTATTTATATGAGGCGAATCGGATACTAAGGCAATTTCATTTGAAGCTATTGGCTGTAAGAATAAGGAAGCAACAGTACGATGAATCCCATGTAACTTTAACTGTTCGATTTTCCAATGAGAAGTTGACTCCAACGGTCTTGGTAGCGAAACTTTCTATCATTTCCTCGCCGCGTTTTCTCTTTTACGTCTCTTTAATGTGTGAAGCTTTTATATTGTTCAGATAGCAAAATCGTATATAGCAGTGCGTTTTGACCAAAGAAACGTCTGTAATTTGTTACTGTGATATCAATATAAAGGAAAAATCGGTACCTGAACGACGTTTCTGACGGCAATCAGAGCAATTTCATGAACTGCGTCTACGCTTAAAACGGGAGGAGAGGAATTGGATCTATCCTGAAGGGTCGTAACGTACAGAAATAATGAAATTTCATCATGCGGCAAATTTATTTCCATGAATCTCAATTTTTGCTTGTGAAATGGGAAGAGAACAGATGCCATCCATTGTACGATCCCTGATTGAAATTTGAAAGTGAAATCGAGGCATACTAGATGATTCAGGGTTACGGTATTGAGCAATTATTGATTGATTTCTACTTATGAGACATTATCTGAGGGGCCCAAACTGCCCTTGGCATAAGAATTGTAACCTACACCGAAAATTTGGTCAAATGTACTTTCGAGGATTGCGAACAAACGTACACTTCCAGAATTTTGATTAGTGACGTCATCGTCGAGCTATGACGTCACAAAGTTAAAACAAAACAAGAAAGAAAATTTATTATGGATTTATGGGAAAAGAATGATTATGATTTGGTGAAAGTTTGGGCGAAAGGAGTTGAAATATTAGAAGAATAAAGAAGCGGCTAAAATCACGTGTCCGTTGTGTGTGTAGAGTCCCGGCGTCGATGGGCGACGAGTCCGGGCAGTAGTTGGGCGAAGGGCGAGAGCGTGATCGGTCCCCTTGGCGTCCCAGTCGGAGAAATTGTCCCAGCAGAAGCGACGAGTCCGGGCGGCCTCGTATTACCTCAAACTTGGGTAATTAAACCGAAGCTGAGGCGATATATACGCGACACAGACGATAAATATACTGCTACGATGATATTGAAGCGAATTATAGAAGAAATTAAATAAATAACTGGCGTGAACGTTGTAGAAACGACAAAAAATGATGAGAAGAGAAGTGAAAATGGGCCTATTTCACTCCTACAGTAATCCGACATTTTTCGTGCGGGAAACAATTGGCGCGCACTTGAAGAGTTGGAGCGAAGCAATTACAGCAGTACTCCTTTAAGATTGTTGTTTTGACGTAAAATAATTGTAGTAATAAATGAAGCTTCGGGCACGGAATTGGGAGCATGACAGAAAAGAATTGTATTTAATAGATCGCGATTCGCGACAGTAGTCATGTGACTATGAGCTGGGGGATAGTCACTTGACTATTAGTCCCGAGACTATAGTCACTGACTACGCCATAATCAGTGACTTTGGCTGTAGTCAGGTGACTATAGCCATAGTCATTCGTAGTCATTAGCCTTCCCTCTCGCTCCCCCTCCTCTTCCTCCTCTCCCTCCTCTACTTCAGCGCATGAGAGCGCTTCTTTTCCTTCAGTTTTCTAAATAAGATGTTTATCCCATTTGTATTGATCAAACATCCATTTCCTCTTTGCATTCCCCTTCATTAGCGTACTCCCATGCTAATGCTCATTTGCATTTGTTCTCTTAATTAGCATCCACATTACCATTGTTTTGTCTCTTACCATCATTTCACTATATTCATAGCGCCAAATGGAAGTCTAGTTTTTGATAGACTGTGCGGTCAGAAGATCATTCGCTAACCATTTGCATGAATACCGGTAGTCATTCGTGCACAATCGCACGCATATCAACGAAAACGATTCATTCCCCTCTCCGTCCCTTCTTCCGAGTGGTCACTCCCTTCGCTTCTCTCAACAATGGTCCGTATCGATCCGATTAATCGATCTGCTGATAGGGATTTTCCCCGTACTGGAGGAACGGCAAAGTTCGAACTTCGTTCTGCGATAAACGACCCGAAATCGGCATTTAGGGTGAGTGAGAGAATCCCCACTGCATAATGGTACCGGCGCAATGGACAATTGCGGCGACATCACTAGGCTCGGCTATCCATTTCACCATAATGACGCAATTGTCCATGGCGCTGAAGCCCCTTTTACGATGGTTTGGCTGTCGGCAACCATCGAGTGCAAAAGTTGTCTGTGCATTCATTCTGGTTGCACTTTGGTTCCGATAGCAGCTCCCTTAACGCACTTGCTGCCTTCCCTTCACTTTTCTACTCTCAGATTGTCATGGAGCCATGGAGAAATGCTCATTTGTACACCATCAAGCCTGCATCCGGAGTCATTGCACCCAATTCAAAAATCGAAGTGGAAGTTACACGCAAGAACGGACCGGCTAGCATGGTAAGTCTCCCTGGGCACTGTTGCAGAATTTCGGAACTAATACTTGCGCACTTATGGTGTTTAGCAAAATCGCGCAATACATTTCCATGATCGTTAAGGCATGAACATCTAATGAATTCTTTCTTACTAAGGCTACTGTATATATTGCCCTGTCAGTTGCATGCAACCTATATGAAATCGTTCAGGATTGGATTACCGCATATTACGTCCCCGTCAAGCACGCCGAGAAGCCGAATGTGATTTTTTCTCCGCACTCTTCCTATCAAGTGAATAGCTCTTAAATGAACACACTTGAAATCTGATAAAGTGTCCCAACAAACATTGTCATGAACAACTTGAACTAGTTTGTACACCTACATTTACAACCTTACTTTTTACACTTTTTTTGAACATGAACTAGTTTTTTTTTACCAAAAAGGGGAGATGAGGAGAACATCAAGGAAAACAACCGAGGGAAGAGTAGTCAGTGGATCTGACATATCGACTCTGAAATGAATATTTGTTGCGCATAAATAAGAAAAAAGCGAAGAATCAATCCGAGTCGAATCAGAATCATAGTGAAATGGGTGAGAAGAGTGATATTGGTCCGATTCCTGTATTTACAGTCAGGGTACCCTTATCAAATGAATCACATTTTTATGATCCTATTTAGGATGGCACAGCGATCCTATCGATCCTAATAAACCAAATCTCATTTCGTATCTGCGTCTTTCATTGGCTTTTGTCTCTATAGCAACACGGACGAAAGCTAGGAATGGCGTTAGATGACGGAAAATAGCGATCCTTGGTCGGATCGGGGATTCGAGCACAGGCCGTCTCATTTCATCATTGAGGTGGTCTCTGCACTATAGAGACAAGTCTTGCTGCTTATTTCACGTTTAAAGGTGCGCTGGAACGAACGATGGAATCGGGTTAGCAAAGGGAACAACATATTCGTTCTCTATCATTGACCGGCATTGCTTATTCCAATGGCACAAAAGCGATGCTGAAGAATCAGTTCACATCACTTTTCTATCTGTCCGGAACAAAGATTCTATCATGAAGCAGTGCATTTATTCGTCTTCGAAGTCCCTCTGGAAGTATAGTTTTCAAAATGGCAGCTCGTGTGGACACAGTAAAACCAAAACAGCGTAGCTGGTCTCGATCCCAACAATTGAGAGTTTGCCCTATTAACGACATTAGAAAATGTGGCAGCTCATGACCAGCTGTCTTTCTTCAAACCCAACATTGGGGCATGTAGTGAAGAGAGGAAGTGTACCCATTAATGTTGCATGACTACATGGAAAACACTTATCAGGTGACTCATTTATGACGACATTGATTTTTGCTTGTGCCCCTTATCTTCCTGTCACTGTCTTGTTTGTACTGTTGCACCGCTTGGTCGTATTACCAAGCAGTCTTTTTTTCGCGTCTTTCCTTATTCTATCAATGCATTCAGGTGACTCTTCGTTTGCACCTCATTCTCAATGGAGAGTCCTGAGAATGTTATTAGTGTGAGATTTTCGGGATATTTGCGTTAGGAAAGCCCAAGTACTCTGATCACATTAAGGAAACTTATCAAGTGCCATACGCGGGCAAGCCAATTGGCATCACTGTTCAGTACATGAGAGAAAAATGGTTAGTGCATCAACTGTTACGTAAGGGAAACGGAACAATTCAGGAGATTTGTAATTGACAACAGTGAAAATAGACTAATCGCTGTCATCGCACCGTTGCGGGCCAATTCACTTTCTAAGTATTTTATTGTCAATTAACTGCTAATTAAAAGCCCCATGGTACCGTAAGAGGAAGCAAAAAATGAGGGCAACGGTTATGCGTTTTTCTTCAGAATTAGCGAACACGAAAGCTGCATCTCCGTCCGCGTAAGCGCAGAGTGCATTTCAATATTGCTATAACTGGACGAAAACATCTGTGTAGTAACGAATATTCAAGTTATATCGAGAAAAACGGGCGTCAAAGCTTGAGTTTTCGCCCACGGTGAGTAATGCCAAGTGTAACACAGCTCGTGAGTTATCATTTACAGGCCATCGCTTTTTATCATTGGGACGAAATTAATCAGAGTAGAAGAAACTACATTTCCTGTGAGCACTGAGGTATCAAACATTCGCGTATTCCACTGCTATCTAACGACCGAGAAAATGTTCAGTTATTAGCTCTTCATTCCGACGTGTTCGCAGCATCATTTTATGGAGAATTCACAGAATCCACATCGAAGGTATTCCACCTACATACATATTTTAACTAAATGGGAAATATATTCTCTCAGGAAATCGTCCTTACTGGTGTAACTGGCAAAATCTTTTCAAGTTTTCTGAACACGATTCTAGATAAGACCTTCAGAATTAATTCAGGTTAGATTATTTAGAGTTTTTCTTTCAATTATTTGTGTCGAAGTACGCGCTATGACTTACGGAATTTTTAGATGTTGCTGCAGACTTGCTAGTATTCGCCAACGAGCGCATGGCTAGGAACGTTATCAGACGGTGCATCGAAGAACTGCATATGTCAAAACTTCCTGAAGATCCTCAAGAGCTCATGCAATTAATGATCACTGCAGACCGGTGCAATACTTCGAAATTATTTGTAATTCTTGGCATTTGAAAAACCGAACAATCCAAACATGTGTGAATGCACAGAGTGTAGGGATCATTCAGAAAAACAGCACCCCACAGAAGCCGTAAGAAATCAAGTATTGCAAGGCATTCATCTTCCTTTCTATGACGAATGTAGTCAACATCTTTTCTTTTAATATGAACTTTTTTGTACTTATACATTGTATTGTTTACCTTTCAACTTGCAGGAGCACGTCTTGAATGGCTTTGAAACCAACGACTATTTGCACAAGGCATACCAAAAAGTTTATAAGATTGTAAGCGCCGAGACCTCGCTGCGAATAATGACGGTAAGGGTTCTTACGATGCTAAGTGCACGATATTTAATCGATTGCAGCGCATGCTGAACATATCAAAAGACCAGATGCAGAGAGTTGTTCCGCTGCTCAAATTCAGAGTGGACAAACACAATTCCAAAGCTCTCTACGTATGATCATTCAGTCGCTTACTAAATTCAATGAACACTTGAACATTTGTATTCATACGATAATAAAAATAAAAATAAATAAAATAATAATAAATGACAATAAAAAATGACACATTTTAGCAAAGCGAAAGAACATGGATCATCAAGCTGTTGGCGGATGATTACCCCGAAGTAGTGAATAATTTCATATATACGATATTCTCGCAGGATTACATCCCCGTTCCAGCAGACAGCGATAGACGGGCGTACTCAGGCTTTCCAACAAATACGACGTGAGTAAAAGCCTAATATAATTTAAAATATACAGTATATAATGTTACAATCAGGAACTCAATTAAATAAAGATCTATATTTATGAATTTTATTATTGCGCAAAACATGATTGATCATTAGCATATTGTTAGTTAAAGAAAACTTATTGAATTATTCGACAAAAATATGTAATATTGCAATTGCTTACTATTAATCTCAAAATTTCTTTTTAGTTGCTATAAATTCATGACGGGTTCTTTCAAATGTGCTCTGAAACTGCGTTATGTGGAACAGGATGAACAGAATAGCGCGCAACAACATAATGATATCTCAATGAACCCACGCCTTGGTGGACAAATGACAAATATAATAACCAAACCTCCAGTACATGGTAATGTTTTATCGCCGCAACTTCGTATTATCAAGTTTTTTTCAAGGAGACGTCCTTTTTACGACAACAGAATTTCAAGAATTCTACATAGGACAAGTGAATCCACAAATTTTCCATAATGTGGTGGTCTTCGGGAGACGAATTGAACAAGAGCAAGAGGAGAAAATACTCAAACTATCGAAAGATCAAGAACATTCTCGCAACTTCAATCATAATCAACGACTTGCTTCTGAGAGATCTCCTCCACCCTGTTGAAGAAGTAAACTTTTTTCACTGTTTTTGGTTTTGAACGCCTTTCGGAAATTTCAATCCCCCCCCCCCAATCTCATTGTCTCTCAATTCGGTAGATAACTGCCCGGTTGAAGTTAGGAAGTCAAAATTTCCTTAAAACTCGTCCCCTATTTTTCGGAATATATTAAGATACGTTATTTTTTCAACTCAAGCTAGGGCGGAACCTGGTGGAAAACTTTCGAATTAAAATCTGATTTTTTTCCTGAAAGTAGGTATAGGCACCTCAATCAACGTCATGTACTGATTCGGTCTGAAAAAATTTCGCAATCCTTT
>JACMIF010005001.1:0-11329 GCA_014805445.1 Diplogasteroides magnus | reverse complement strand
TGGATCCCCTACAACTTTGCATCTCGGAGACGACAAGGCCAACCTCATTCGCGATGGAGGGATGATCTGAAGAGAATGTTCGGAGCGCACTGGTGGAATATGTCTGATGAAGACTGGAAGACAGCCCTCAATCATCACGCCCCGCGTTGACATGATAAATGAATTGAATTGAATTGTCGATTTTGACCAGTCATCCCCTTCATTTGCCACTATTGACACGGTGAACCGGTCTAAATGGGCGCAAATACCGTAATCGTTAGCCCTTTTTTGCCATTATGACCATGTTGTCTACTAGATAAAAATATGGAAAAATATGTATAGGCTCCCAAGGGCACTCCGAGTCGCCCTGCGCAGAAACTGCGAGGGAGTCATCAAAGGCCACAAAGTTATTCAGTCCCTAATGTTTATACCCTCCGGCTACATGAAAAACGACAAAATTTCGATATCGCAATTTGCCAATGTTGTAGAAAATTGCCTCCTCTATCGATTTTCTTTTTTAATTCAATGTTTTCATCAAGATCAAACTGACTTATAACCGAACAACCACAGACAATTTTGTTCAAAGCCGAAAAACGTGAACACCAATATCTCGGCCAATAATCGTTTTTAACAGCATGTCGTTTTTTGCGCCTTTATCTACGCATCGAGATCTATCTCCACTAATTTTTTTCAAGTATCTAGGTCGAAGTCTTGTTTTTGTACCAAACAATCGTCGAACTTTACACGGCCGCCTTCATATGCAAGAATTTGCCATGTTTAAAAAATTTTCAAATATTATTACCGATGCTACCTGAATAAGGCATTTAGAGCTATAATCGAATGTGGATTTATAATCTACTGGTAATGCACAAGTTGCTTCCGAAATATGATTGAACAGATTGATGTAGCTTTTGAAAACGAGCTGTCACTCTTTTTCGGATGAAAAGCCGTTTTTTCACTTTTTTCAAAAACAATAGACCTGGAAAAGCCAGTCGTCTGGGAAGTCCCTCACTAGGGCCTGGTATTTTTCATGACACGGCTCATGCATGAGCACGTTTAGTTTGGCCCGGAAAATTCGCTCCTTGAAAATACAGCACGAGAACGTTCCGATATCGAACGCTATTTCAAATCGCGCCGCGAAGGCTTCTATAAGGAAGGGATCCATAAGCTGCCAACAAGTCGTGGACAATGATGGTGCATATGTGTGATCATATCATGTTGTTACTATATACTTGTGAGATAAAGTTCATATATGCCATTACTTATGAACCAACCTAATAGCATCATATGTGCCAGCAATCATGTATGAATAAATTGGCTGCGAATTCCCTGTTGCAATGTTCTTTCATTTTGCCGCACTCTTTAACGGCGCTATGATAAGGCGCATCGGGTTCATGCTTCATTTATTTTCTTGTCGGCACTAGCAAATCATTCAGGACACTCCGTGCTACTTAGGTCAAACAACACAAACTAATCAGGCTAATTTCAACTGGGTCATCAACATTGGTAGTAAAGTGCATTTCTCATTCTTGTGCTCCACTCGGTGCGGTTGTCTATCGAATATAAGTCATTCGCTCATAGGAAAATTGCTGATTGATGTGTATATATAGAAACCCACATGCCACGTCACCATTGATACTCATAGTGAGCAATGGTGTTCTACTCGTTATGATATCGCACTTAAACTATTATCTAATCAGCTCAACCACACCGAGTGTGAACATACAATGCTTCATAAGAACAGAATTTTAATATGTGAATAATACAAAAAAATCACTGATCAAGGTATCTGTACTTTCTGTTGCGTAAAAATATGGCGTTTCCAGCTCGCTGATGTACGATTTGTATGCATAACGTGCGATTAATGTGATCCTCGCCTTGGGTGAGCTGATAAGGGGAGACGGAGTGTGCGAGTGACTGTATCAATCGCCCGAAGAAGTGTCCATGTGTGGTTGTACGGGGTGTTTCAAATGCTACAATTGTTGTGAGAATTCGATCATCAGCGGCTTGCCTTGTGAATGCTGTGATAATAATTATGAGGCTGTGAATCTTTTCAAACTGCGTTATGCTTACAAATGATTCTTGAACCATCAGCAGTGTTTTCCACCGATTTGGTCGACAAATATTAGGCGGAAACGAAAGTTTTGTTTAATTTATATTACAGGCCTCAGAAAAAAGGTGTGGGTAGCAAAAAAATATCGCATAACGCTCGATCCCTTAAGGAACACCTTTTAAAAAATCTGATTGGAGAACGAAATTTACACGAGCCAATCAAGAAAAAGGTCATGGATTTCGTAAGCGATCTCTTACATGATTCCATTATGTGAACGTTGTGATGCTTCATGCGAGATGATAACGCGCGCACACTAGTGTCTTATCAATACACATCGGGAAATGTTAATGTTTCGAAGTGCAAAAAGTGAACAAAAATGATAAACTACAACGATGAGCGGAGGTCCTCGAAGCTCGCTGAAAACGATTTGTGAATATGGATCACTGAGCCGTTGCATAAACAGTCTTTACCAGGGGGTCTAAATCGGTAAATTTGTCGTCATTCTTCTCCGCAGGACCACAGGGGACGTAGCGGTGCCCGCGAACCAGACATCCCCTGGAGAAAACGCTTGGAACGCCAGGGTGTAACTCCTACTCGACTGGCCTAGCAATCCACCGGCAGGACCACATCCCCTTATGGATTATCCCCCTGACCCCGAAATAAAGACATTAAAGACTTCTCCGCATATCTTTTGTCTCTCAGCCTGATAGTCAACAGTGCTGCCGGGAAGACTCACGACAAATTTATCGATTTAGAACCCCTAGTAGTGCATTTGCCATTCGTTTGGGCACACTTCCCGTGAGGTGTGGTGATAAGGGAAGGTGAGAGAGTGTATCAATCGCCTGAAGATGTTGCGAATCCATGAGAGAAGGCATCTATCGTTTGACTTACGGCTAGTGCTGCAAGGATCATAACGCTTTGGGTTTTGCCATCTTGAGACGTGAATGTGCCTGAACATAGTTACACATGTAGACTAGGGATTCTAAAACGGCAATAAAATGCATTTCTCATTCGTCTAGTCTCAGTTGTTCGAAGGATAGACAACCGCTCCGAGTGGATTAGACGAATGAGAAATGCACTTTATTACCGTTTTAGAAACCCTAATGTAGACTTCAGAGTCATAAGCTGCTCGAAGATCAATTTTCCACACCATCGCCGATTATTAGCCGGCCATCCGTCCTTCTTCGGCCAGATTAAACAGCATTGTCAAATCTGTGTCCACTCATTTTGTGACGGGAATACAGCACACTAGTCGCCGTGATAGCGTTAGATTAGCATCCATGAGTGTCAATACGCGCGCGTAGCGTAGTGATAACGGCGTTTCGTCAGAAACGACGAGGCGGTTTCATGCTTTTCGCCACAAATTTTTAGTATCTTTTCTGTTTTAACTTTTGCCCTTTGTGTTCGCACCTTTGTGTACAGTATGGTCTTTCCGCTATTGTAATTATTTAGGAACGCTTCTGTTGTCGTCTCGTTCGTGAAAATACGCCAAACTATTTGTGCTCCAAGCTTGAACCATGGCGCATCGGAGAGATTCGATGGGTATCATCGATCGAATCACGGGCCTCCACTGCTGGCCGTTTGAACGCGGTGATGAAGCAAACGATTTGAACTTGGCAAGCACATCCGCCTTTTCCTTCTTGCTATGCTTATTTCAGCCAGATCACACAGTCCTGATTGAGAGGGAAATTGCAGAACTCGAAAGAAGAGTGAGACTGTCACAAATTGTATTTCATAGCGCTGTATTTAGGGGAATCTATTCGAGACCAGTATCTTGCCAGAGAAGACCTGGACAGAGCAAAGCAAAATTGTAGCTATTTATGATCACATTGATCACGAACTCGCAGAGGTATGCTACTCAATAAATGATAATTATGGAGAGAGTATTTGAGATTTTCATCAACACGTCGCTAAAGAACCTAAGAGATGAACGAATCGCAATTCTCGCTGTTCATGCTTTCTACGGGTTGGAATATTGTTCAGCGCCGTTTTTAGAGCGAACACTTGCAGATCCCAAAGTCTGCATGATAAGTTTGTCTCATCCACATACCCAATATTTTCCGGTCTTCTCATTTCTTTCGCTCTTAGGCAAGTTCTCTGTTTATATTTAAAAATAATTACCATCGCGCAGGAAGATTCGAAAGAAGCTGGAGGATAATGACGAATTTTCACTGGTTGATGATTTCAAGAAGCTAGAACAGTGCGTTTGGACAATTTTGGCCTAGTACGAACGATCTTCAGGGAGTACGAAACGCATGTGTGTAGTCTTCTCGATGCCGCGCACAATGAAAATGAGGAAACCGCGAGAGTAGGTGTTTGGTGTTCCGCCTACATCAAACAGTTGCGACTTAGAAAGCTCTCTCCATGAACTATTATCCTCTGATCGAACGGGAAATCCACATGGAGAAGATGAACAATTTTACGCTCAAACTATTAGATGTAGCTATGAAAGCTAAGACAGAGGTAGCGTCGTTAACTACATACTGATTGGGGTATCTAGATCGGTGAAACGAAAATTTCTCATTCGTCTAGTTCCTTTTTTTAACTGTTGTCTATCGAACGTCGAGACAAGACGAATGACGGCACGTTTGCCGCTATACGTAGATTTAGAATCCCTACTACTGATAATGCCATTCGAGTGCCCTTTAGAAGTTCCTTGATCACATATTATGCCGAAAAGTGACATATGAAAGATGGACTCCGGGATTTTCGATATCGAGGGTAAGATTGAGTGACTAAAAAATAAACTGACGTCATTTTAATTTTTTCAGTGGCGATTCATTATATATTTTTGTACCATTTTTCCAGTGGTATTTTCGAGGCTAAATGCAACAGAACAAAGTAAGTGCATATTCTTACGTAATATGCATATATTCGTAAAATAATGTGGCTTACGCAAATTAAAGTGTTTTGAGAGTAAGTTTCATTCATGAATTACAGTAATGAGGATGTGTTGGATAAGGAAATATTGGTCGAAGTTGAAATCTTTCTACAACTCACCTTGTGGCAAATTCGCTGCGCATACGGTAGGTTGGATATTAAACAAAGCGATAAAAACATATTCAGTTATTCTATTTCGTCTACATCTTCCTATTCGCGTTCGTTCTCATAAGCCAAGGCCAATCCAGTCGATTTTCAAATATTCTTCCACTAGTGTATTTGAAAGCAGCGCTAATGTTGTGGCAGGTACATAACATGTACTACATATAAATTTAGGCGAAAGACGACAGCGCCATGAACATTTCCGCCACAATGTTGAAATGGACTATTAAAAATATACTAGCGCATTTGTCCATTTCACCATTTGGCGCAAAGCAGTAGTTCTTGATCCAGTAGTAGTGTGGGGTCGGGAGTACGTTATTGCCAGCCGTTTATTTCTAGCCGTCAGACGTCATTCCTAGCGGTCGCCTGCGCAGTAAGCGACGACTGCTAGGAATGGAGTTAGACGGCTAGAAATGAAACGGCTGTCAGTAACGTACTCCCAACACCCCCCTCCCCTCTATTCGTGTGGATTGTACAATTTCAGACAGCATTCATAGTAGACATGCTTGTCACTGCTCGATCGAGCGGTATTGGATACAAATGGGCGGACTACAACCCAGTCGACTTCTACCATAACGTTCTAAATATGATATGTGAGTACGGACAAGGGTTTCGGTAGTAAAGCGCATTTCTCATTGTCTAGTCTCCGCGATGCGGTAAGTTGTATCTTTGTTCGACAGACGACCGCTCGTGGTGGAATAGATGAATGAGAAATACACTTCACTACTGATTTAGAAACCGTAGTACAGACATATCCCCTTAATATAGTAGAGGAAGGGTTTTTCTCCGTCCACAAACTGGAAGTAGGGGTCTGTCGCGGCGGTTGTTGGTCGTAGACGCGCAAAAGCATATGCGGACGTGCGTAGAATTGAATTTCAGATTCGATGGCACTGGTATTGTGCGGCTACGATAGCTGCGCAAGCCGCAAGGGTCGGAAAACGGGCTCATTCATTAAAGTCACGTAGGCGGGAGCAACGGCGGCCCTCTCCCTCTCACTTCATTCTTCCCGGCGCGCACCCCTTCTGTGCGGTCATTTCGTTTCCTCGCAGTTGTGAAGGAGTGTTAGTGACTGGGCAAGCCGTTTCATGCCTTGCAGAGACTAGGAAATTGTTTCTAGCAGTCCGGAGAGAAGGGGGCCCTAGCGGTCCAGAGAGCAGGAGACAAGTTCTAGCGGTCCAAGAACTATGGAATAGGTCCTAGCAGACCAGAAAGGAGGGTCCTAGCAGTCCAGAAAGGAGGGTAATATTAGGGTGTCCCATAAATAACCGACTTTTTTTCGTTCTTTGTCGACAAGTAATAACAACAGTTGTAACGATCCTTTGAATTCGGAGATAGTCTTCACTAACAGCCACCATCATTATCTATCTTTCCACGAGACTCTTGTTTCCATTCCTTCAGAAGCCAGGGGAATGTAACTGAATCCACCTTGCGAGCGAATTCGTGATTTCTTTCAGCGTTGTGAATTTTCTTCCCTTGAAGAACGAGGCCTTGGATCAGAACAAGTGGCAGTCGCATGGGTTGGTATATGGGGAGTACGGGGGAAGATAGATCATACCGATTCCCGGCTCATGCAGCTTTCCCAGGGTCACTATCTCTCGAAGTAGTTCAACCGCCGTATGCAGGCGTGGGAGATGGGATGGGCATATTGAAGAACGTTGCGCCACGGTTGCACAACATCAATCTATAAGCAAGTGCATGCCGATCAATGGTGAAAATATAAATGTTTTTCCAAGTATGAAAAAAGTCGGTTATTTATGGGACACCCTAATATTACATTATTTATTTATTTTTATTTGTTTATTTATTCAGCCAATGCAAGATAATATATAGCAAAAGAAATGTGACGAGAATGGTTGGCGGATGTCCGTCGCTTTGCGATATCGGGTTTGGGTGGCAACAAAATGTTTACGAGGGTTCAAAGTCGTATCGTAGAATCGGAGGTAATGGAAGTGTGGGGGAGCCCATGCAAATTAGTTTATTTATGTTTGGCAATGGCTTACGTTTCATTGGCGGTGTATCTTAGACCATATAGTAGCATTGAAAGAATACCCATAAAGTAGTCAAACTGCCAACCATAATGGCATTCAAGCTGAAGAAATAGCACGTAAAATGAGAGAACAGGGTGGCATTCAGGTGTGAGACGCGCACTAGGAATAACAGTCCAGATATGATGCATAATAACGTAACCATAAACTAGTCAAACTGCCAACCATAATGACAATAAACCTCGATTGCAGGAGGCGTCTCCGTACATTTGCCACCTTCACGGGAAACTTTAACGAGATCCGAACGACGTTCGCGAGAGGCTACTTCTCTCTCTTCATCTGTGATCACGGATGCACTCGAGTCGTGTCAGGGATCAGCTATGAAGAGGACTACGAATATCTGGTAAGAAGGATGTCGCTATCAATGACTTTAGTGCAATTGTCATTCGTCTAATCTCCGCTGAACGATTGTCTGTCAGGTGAGAGAGACAACCGCTCTGCCTTTGACAACAGAAATCAATATGTTTTTTTTCTTCGAAATTTCTTTAAAAAGTAATAACGAGAATCACGTAGTGCTTGCCGGATATACCGATGTCTTGGGCAAAGTGAAAAAAACTAGTGATTTGCAAAAACGCAGAGAAAAATATCGATTGTGCTTCCGCAATAGTCCCGGACGGCTTCTTTGGGAGTTGACGCTCGGAAGCGCTTACGAAGATTAGAATTCCGATTCACAAGAGCACACAAGGGGTGGCGGAATGACTAGTTGATGAATTACGTTTCAATGCTTCTATATACTCTCTTTGAAAGAAAAACCGTAAAGTTGCCAGTCTGCCAATCATAGATCATACTTAGGGTGTCTGTCGCTTTCGGGTATTTATTGACAGCCGGTCATTTCTAATCGTCTAAGTTCACTCGTTGCGGTCGTCTATGCGAAGTGAAAGACGATCGCTAGGAATGAAGTTAGACGGAGAGGAGGTGACCGGCTGTCAATAAATGCCCAAAAGCGACACCCTAATCATACTCCTTAATTCTAGATGTTAAACCAGGCCGAAGGTTTCGGTCCAGAGACTGAGTGGGCTTCTATATTGGAGGATGCGTTCATTGGATTATCAATGGAGGAAAATACTCAATAAGTGAGCCACTCTCTGGTTTCATTGAGTGAATTGAATAAAAGTGTCAGAATGAGGCTGTCGGAACCAAATCACATTTATCTTCTCTCTGCTATTTATTAATAGCTGCTCCGCGGAGAATAGACGAGAAATTCACCATACTATTGATTTAGTAACCCTACTATGTTTAACGACCGGACGAATTTGACCGAATTTTGCAGATCGGGCGGCTTTTCTACTCAGTGTTGTTGGTGAACCAGACTCAGATAGCGTAGTGGCACTTCGTCCATTTCTTGATCAAGCCCGCCGGCTCGTCTTCATTTCGCCCATGCCTCATCTTTCGAACGACTTCCTCTTCGAACATTTCTTCTCACAAAAGAGGGCGCTATGCCTGATGGCCAAGGTTACGAGAAGAAACGAGCTCATCGACGACAGATTCTGTTCAGGTTATTCAACTTTCAGCTGCCCACAAAGAAATATAACTGCCCATTCCGCTCTTGCAGTTTTGAAACAATTAAAACTGTCGCTGAATGTTTTACGAAATCATTTTTTTCTATGCCATATATTTCTTTCTTTTCTATTTGAAAATGGCGCATAACAGCCAAAAAGCTAACACTATAAAATAGTTCAATGATAGGAGTTCAAAATTTGTCGTCATTCTTCTCCGCCGCGCGGTTATCTCATTCTCTCATAGACAACCGCGTGGCGGAGAAGAATGACGACTAATTTACCGACTGTGAACCCCCTGGTCAGTGATGACATTTGCAGAAGCGGGCGGAGGCCAACTTCAATTGGTATCGTACCTGGAACCATTCCCTCTGTCCGAGGATCAACTTCTCTCACTCGTCAACAGACAAGACTTGGAGAGACTAGGAGTATGTTTTGCGTACGGTCCTCGTAAGCGCTGCATTCGGGATGTAATTCAGGTTAGTGTACAAGATTTCGATAGATTTCAGACATACCTATTTTCTTCTGAGGATTCGTCTCTAGTACCGCTTGGAACACATTTTCTCGGGTGAAAGACAAATGCAACACCGTTTTCGTCACTGTAACGGCGCAAGCATCCATTTCACCATTATGGCGAAAGTATCCCAGGCGCACTTGTCTTTCATCCATTAAATGATTTTTGTCTATTAAGGTACTCCTACAGTCTCAGATGCGTTGCAAGATCTCGCTGCACAACAACAATCCTGATGATTTCAAGGAATGTTATCGTATGAGAGTCTTTTTGTGCATTCGTCATGTCTCTTCTCTCAGCGGTGCTGTTGTCTATAAAATGCAGACATAATCGCACCGCTGATAGCGAGAGTAGAGTCATGACGAATGCACAAAAGACACCCTACTTCAAGGTCGTTCAGTCACTGAAACTTGAAAACCGCAATAATTTACTAATAACTAATTGTTGTTTGTGAGAGTTCGGATGAGATTATTGGGGAGGGTGGAGGTATGGTTAGCAGTTTGACTACTGTATGTTTCAGAGAGGGTATATCTTCAAATTTATAGTATTAGCATTGAAGCATAACTCATAAATTCGACAAACTGCCAACCATAGTCGGAATATTCCCATTTGTGCATGCTCACATTTCCCATTTATAATATTTACATTAGTGTAGGCAGAAAGAATGGCAAAGTGCACTCAATCTGTCTGTTCTGTCTATCGCGCGGTAGTGTCAAAACACTTGAGACGACCGGGCGAATGAGGGCGCATAGAGAAGGAATACACTTCGCCATTATTTCAGTCTTCGCTAATTTACGTACTTCCAGGCCGCTATGGAACGTAAAATTGGACAAGAGAAGGTGGAATTTGAGGAAAGAGCGTACGCGATTCCCGAGAACGAAGAGTACATGTACGAAGATGACGATAACCTTTCGTTCCCTCCCCACACTAGAGCCGAGTTTCGTTACACCCTCGGAGACAGAAAAGTGGTTATTAGCACAGTGGGAGATGGCGCGCCTCGAATGTTCATTATCGCAGATACAGTGTGGCATGATCACATGAAGTATGGAACAACGTTTTTCAGCAACACTTGGAAATAAGCATAACTATTCAATCATACGTTATCTCAATATATTGGGTTGCCCGGAACGTTTTGCACCATTTTCCATTTTTTGCTGGTCAGCAACACAGCGAAAATTTACTAAATTTACTAATATAGTGATTTTTCGGTGTTCTGCATAAAATCATTTCGAGACTAGTCGTCAGCCCTAACACATCACCAATGCAAGCTGATAAAAAGGGGAATGGTACTTCGCAGAGGAGAAGTTGTCTGTTTATTTTTGTCGACAAAGAATGAGCACATTACAAAGTGGCATTGTATGTTTCATCCAGCGCATATAACATGGAGCCGGCCGGAACTCTTTGCTATAATGTTGTCTCTTTCCACGAAAATATAATATTCATCCAGCTGTGCACATGTTACGTCCTTGTTACAGCAGCGACCCGTTGGAAGAAGTGCATCAAGGTAAAGGTGCCACCACGTCAAGCGATAATGCTATTTGGGGCCCACCGGTAAGGTCGGCTGCTATTAGGCCTTCATAAGCCTACTTGTCCAATGTGCTTATAAGTACGTTATCTTTGACAACCGTAGTTACTACCAATCTACCGCCTCGGAGGGATGGAGGGTTTGGTTGGCCTGGTTGGAAGAAGTACAAGGAATGGCCCCAATAGGAATTGTGTTTGCATTAATTGACGTAGTATTCATGCACGAAGCGAATTTGTACTATTTACTCCCATTTATCTATGCATCTGGGTAACCAAGATATCGAGACAGAACTTTATGTCTGCGCACGGGACCAACATACATTGCGAGGGCTCATAAATGTTTCACTAGTATCACATTTCCACTGTCGCCCCGGGAATACTCCTCGCCTCTCTTCTCCACTGTTTCGTTAACTACGAAGAGCAGCAACATCGTAGGGTGAGAAGGAATATTGAAATCATTAATTACCCATTCTATATTTATTTATAAATATCGAAAGAAATGATTGATGAAAGAATTGAGGACATGATCTAGGTAGGTATCACATTCATTGACCAGCACCAGTCCATTGGTGGGGGGGGGGGGTTTAAAATGTTGTGGTGTAGAGACATAAACTTGACGGGGAGATATTATAACTGTGGATGTTTTTCCTAATGCGGAACCGTTGGGGAGGCTGGGTGG
>JACMIF010005000.1:0-11330 GCA_014805445.1 Diplogasteroides magnus | reverse complement strand
GGGGGGGGTCCACTCCACAACCCAATTTATTTGGTACAATATTCAAAACACCCCAATAGAACGCCCCCCCCCCCAATAGAACGGGTGAGACTCAACCACCCGTTCTATTGTTTTCATGATTGTTTTTGAAACCCTAATGAACATGTCGCGCCATAATGGTGAATTGGACAGTTGCGCCATCATTCTGGGCTTTCTCACGGCCCATTTGCTCGTTTCACAGTTATGGCGCAAATGTCCATGACGCTCGTGTATTTCATCCGACGCCCGATCTTTCATTGCAAGAAACAGTAGGGTTTCTAAAACGGTAGTAGAGTGCATTCATTTGTGATCTAAATCTCGTGAAGCGGTTGTCTATCGCATGAGTGAGACAACCGTGCCTAGTGATTGAAAAGACAGACGACTACAACTGTTTTAGAAACCCTAATAGACGGCTCACCTGCTCCCGCAATCACGAGAAGGTTCGGTCCTCCCTCAGTTGTGTGTGTGTCATTGATGAAAAAGCGCTGAATTGGAACTGATTTTTACCGCCCCGAGTGGATTTGACTAATAAGCAATGCACTTTACTACCTATTATTGTGGTAAACGGAGTTGAAAGTCAGCTTCTATATCGTGAGCGTGAAACCTATCCAAAATCATGGCTAATGGTTAGAGAAACGACGAAATAGGACACGCAAATTTGAGAATGCACAGCCGTCAGCCAGATGGAGTATGTGTACTCGGAATATCAAGTTCGTTTTCCACAATAATAATAAAGAACCCTTGGGGCGACCAAGAGTGCCTCCCTCTCCCAGTTTGAATATGTCACAGCACTTCCATATATTCAAGCCCGATGGAATTAGGAAAGTGCGCATTAAAGTCAACTTGAATTGCCGTGGATAGTCACTAACCTGCGAGAAGACAGCCCCATTGGAGCTATTAAAGTGGTCCAGTGGTTGGTGAACGGTGCCGCTACGAAGGTTAGGCGGCCAGGCTTTTGACTTCTGCAAACAACATAATAAGGTTTCGGGCTTCAATAACGATTGGAAAATGGTGAGCCAGATTGCCTTATTTATGTTGGAATATGTTTCAATTCGAACATAAAATAATTACCTTCGATGGGACGACGATTTTTTCAACATAAAGAATATTTAAATAATATTAAGCATCTCGCCACATCCTCATTTCGTCTCTTCAGCCATCGTCCCCGGCGTTTATCGGCTTTCGAACTCCGTTTGGCTCTCTGCAAAGTCTTACATTCCATGCAATTATAGTTATGAATTTTTTGCCTACGCCATATTGAGAACCATGCTATTATGCATCCTAACTGAACTGTTGCTCTGGTGCATATATCTCCCAGTTGAAACATATTCCGCAACGACGAAATAGCACGTGAAAATGGGAGAATAGGGTGGTATCCAAGTGTGATACGCGTACTAGGAATAACAGCCCGGATGGGATGCATAATATTATATATCTAACTCAAATCTTAGCATGCATGGGGAGGAGAATACAAAACATGTGCGGACTACGGTTTATGAAGCGACAATCAAATGCATTTCTCATTCTTCAAATCTCCGCTGAGCGGTTGTCTATCGAACGCAGAGACAACCGCTCAGCGGAGATGAGAAAAAGTGAGCAATGCACTTTACTACCGATTTTTAAACCCTAGTGCGTACCACCGTATAAGTAATATCCTAGTAAGGTATTTTAGGCATTCGTCATTTCGCTACTCTCTGAGGCGCGATTGTGCCTGAATTTCTAGACAATCCCACCGCGGAGAGTAGAGACATGACGACTGCACTAAAAGATTGCAGTCGACACTAGGGATCGCATTATGGAACGTTATTGACAGCCGTTCATTTGTAGCCTTCTAACTTCATTCCTAGCAGTCGTCTCTGTGAAGTGAGAGACGACCGCTAGGAATGTAGTTAGACGGCCAGATGTGAACGTCTGTCAATAACGTTCCATAATGCGATCCCTAGTCGACGACTCGACACCCTACATGCGGGCGAGTAGGAGAATACAAGGAATGGGCGTACCGTTGATTCAGCCGTGTCCAGTGCAGGTGTTGGTTGCAGGTCATTCGGTTGAATCGGCGCGAGGATGTCATTTGTATAAGTAAGAGGACGCTGACCCACGTGATCGATGATATCGACTAAAAATTAAGTGATATTCATTCCCAATGACTTCTGATCTGGGGCAGTCTATGGGCGCTGGATATCTGCCCTGGTAAGTATTAAAAGTACACTCCGGGGCGCCGAGTATTGCAAACTAATTTTAGACACGGTAGCTCCTTCAATTGAGCTTTATTCTCATGTTTGTACTGTAATGGGCAAATAGAGAATGTAGATTACACTCAGAGCTAGGAATTCATACCGCTATGAAGCCAAAATTCCAAATTTTGTTCTTGTTAGCGATTTTTCGAATTCAAATTCTACCGTATCTAAAGTCAGTTTGCGATAGAATTCGGCGCCCCGGACTGTACCTTTAATTGTCACAGCTGAAATTGGGAATTCACGCCTCAGGGCCAGAGCCAGCGTTTATAAACAGCCCTGATTTCGACTCCCTATCACTCACCCTTAGCCGGGACTTCATCGTATCCACCCAGCCATCTCTCCATGTTGTTAACGATGAGTGTCTGTGTCCTGTTCACTCCATCGTCACAAATGTCAGACTGGCATATGGGAAACATGTCACGGGTATGAACTCCACCTGCAAAAAGTGCGCTGGTGACATGCACAACCAAACAATTTTATTATCTTTGCACAAACGAGAAATGCACTAGGGGTTCAAAAACGGTAAAAAAAGTTCTTCTCTGGAACGCGGTTATCTCACTCCATGATAGACGACCGCGCTGTGGAGAAAAATGACGATAAATTGACCGTTTTTGAACCCCTTATATGCACAACTCTGCAAAATTCTATTATGAAAAATTCCGTTGAGCAAATGTCGGTTGTGTAATTGCCGTTTTTGCATTGATTAGTTGTGCAAATGTCGGGTGTGCAAATGTCATCTTCCCAATATATTTTTGTGGAAAATCAACTTGATACACACTCCATCTGGCTGACGACTGTGCACTCTCAAATTTGAGTGCTATTTCGTATTTTCTCTGACCATTGGCCATGATTTTGAATAGGTTTCACGCTCAACATATAGAGGCAGACGTTCAACTCCGATTATCATAATAAAAACATACCCTCAATGACGGATATGGCGACACTCTCATGTTGTGCAGTGTACTTGGACAGCATGTGCCACGGGTCCTGCGTCCCGTATGTGATCACCACGTTTGTTCCCTGTAAAATTAATCAATGAGAAAGCTAAAATACTGGCGAGTGAGATGAGCATTGATGCGTTTTTTAAAATCGTGTACATCATTGATTAGTTAGTTCGAGTTTTGAGCCGAATTTTCATTTTCTCTGTCTGTGTTCTTGAGCTAGCGGTTGTCTATCATTAGTCAGAGATAACCACTCGCCAATGCTGTAAGGCAGGAAAGATGCAAATTCGTTTCAATTCTCTATCCTTAGCACTGTTTATTACGCATCCTAACTGAACTGTTGCTCTAGTCTATTTATCTCCCAGTTGAAACATATTCCGTAACGACGAAATAGCACGTATAAATGAGAGACCAGGGTGGCATCCAGGTGTAAAACGCGTAACAGGAATAACAGTTCAGATAGGATGCATAATAGCACTGTTTAGTTACTTACCGTATAATAATCCCTCCCTCCAAAATACGCGTTCGTCTTCCGGATGTTGTCTTTCAATGTAAAAGGATCGATGTGGAAAACGTCCTTGCACAAGTTGAGATTGAGACTGGAAAAAATACTTTGATTATTTTTCTATTTATTTTTTAACGATGAAAAATTGAAACGTCTATGTGAGAGATTTCAAATACGGTTACGAAAAAAATTGTTACTGTGCTACTATTAAATGGGAACGAGCTGCGATCTAAAGAAGTGAGAGACAACCACTATGACGAGATTGAGAAGGTTTGAAAAACCCCAATATGCGTTCTCTATTCATTACTTGTTGGGAATGACGCTTCCGAAGAGGTTGCTGCCCCTGTCGGTGGACTTGAAGTAACCGAACTCGTTGCAGCTCTGCCACATAAAAGCACGGTCATTGGCGGCTGAACGAATTATTATTGAATATTGTTTGATTTTTAATTTTTTTTTTAATTGTTAGATATTTTTCATCATTGCTTTAAAACTGTCACGGTAAAATTGCATTTGAGTATTATCGAGAACATAAACGATCACGTTCATTTCTTTCATATCTGTATCTAGAAATCTTGAGACTGTGCAAAACTTGAACTGGAACACACAGAAAAAATACTGCCATTTCCCCTCACAATTCAGTTTCAAACTGCCAATATTGACAGCTTTACTGCTAATATTAGCAGTTTGAAACTGAATTGTTAGGGGAAATGGCAGTATATTCTCTGTGTGAAGTTTTTCCTCAAGCCTCCTACCGGCGGTATCGTCCCAAGTCTTTGTGGACAAGTCCTCCACCCGTTGCGTGTAATTAGGATTGATCTGAACATGTAAACTAACCTGAAAGCCAGACTATACTTATTGCGCTTGAAACATATTCAAAATCCTGACTAATGTTCAGAGAAACGACGAAATAACACGAAAATGAGAACTGTGTAGGACGAAATTGAGAAGCGGTTCTTACTTAGTATATCAGTTTAGTTACACGCATAATCATTACTACAATCTTTTTTTTAGAATTGGTAATCGTATTATTACGGAAAAGAACTTGATATGCCGGGTACACACACCCCATCTGGCTGACGACCATGCACTCTCAAATTTGCGTGCTATTTTGTCGTTACTCTGACCATTAGCCATGATTTTGAATAGGTTTCACGCTCAACATATAGAGGCTGACTTTTAACTTCGTTTGCCACAATAATAGTACTGATGATTGTATAATCATCTCAGTGCCCTACTTTCGTTATTGTTTACGCCATTTATAATTCTTTTTAAGACATGAAGTGTCGCAGTATTAAATACAGAAATTTTTCTCGTATACAGTGATGATTATGAAATACCCACCAGTCCCATATTCAGTCCACTGAGCAATTGAATGGGAGTAGCTGTGCCGGAGGTCATAGTCTAAAAAAAAAGATTAATTTTATATTTAAAGGAGCCACAAAAGGAGATTGTTTTGCATGCACTTTACGGGATCACTTCTCTCCATTCCCATACTATCTCGTCGCCAGAGTAGAAGAAGTGGAGAGAAGTGATCCCGTAAAGTGCATGCAAATCAATCTCCCTTTGTGGCTTCTTTAAGCCATGGACTTCGCACCACAACTGTGGCATAAACTGATAAGTGGTTTATTCATATTATATCAATGGATACAATCTATATTGTTTCCCGAAACAAATTAATTCATTCTTTAATGGGTCCAATTTAGCGTTGAGGTGCAACAATGCCAAGTTTTCCATCCCAAAATTTGTTTTAAATGCGAACTTACAACTAGAGACCGCGAATCGGCTCTCGAAGTACATTCATTTTCTATAACTCATTGTCGAGCGGTTCTCTATATGCCGTTCGACAATGAGTTAGAGAAAATGAACGTACTTCATTGAGAGCCCATTCGCGGTCTCTATGCACTTACGGAGCACAATTCATCGACGGGAAAGGTGATGCCGATACCGCCGTACTGGGCGGAATCCATGAACGGTTTCTGAAATTTTTAATTTTTAATTTTTTTATTAAATTTAAATAGATTTTAATTTTTGAATGCATTTTAAAATAAAAGTTACTGACAATAACGCCCGAGTAGAATGACGCAATGACATTCTCGCTGAGGTCCTCGAACGAGGTGAGTTTGGGGTCAGGACTGAAAACACCTACGTTGAGAAAATGCACAAATATTACTAGGAAACGGAAAGCAAACATAAGTGAAAATCAATAATATTCACTGGAAGTATCGATCCAGCAAATGGCGTCCTTCCTCATTCTGCATGTACTCACTGACCGTGTCAAACGCACTCTTGACCTGAAATCATGTTTCACTTTTAATTCTCACATCATTAAAAAGTATTTAGTAAGATGTCACAAATGGGAGATTATTGACAGCCGTTCATTTCTAGCCGTCCAACTTATCGCGGTGGCATCGCGGTGGTCGCCGCAATGTAGAGAAGAACGCTAGGGAATGAAGTTAGGCGGATAGAAATGAACGGCTGTCAATAATCTCCCATTTGCTACACCCTGGTATTTAGATCAATCCGAGACAATAAATGTAGGTTCACTTGTTAATTCCCCGGTCCGGAATGAATAGACCTTCTGTCAAAACATTTCCGATATAATTCTCGAAACAGAAGTTGAATGTCCCATTCATTATATGATTCACGGACAATTGGAAGACCGTTATTTATGTAATGGTCAATAAAGATCTTCTACGTATCAATACAATGTAATATATTCTATGAACCTGCACGGCACATCCTGTAGTGTTTGTATACTTATTGTCGAACTTTCGAATGTCGTCCTCGATAGCCTGGAAATATCCTGAACACTCAATTATTTTCCAGTTTATTTTACAGCTGCGAATTTCTCATTTCATTCACTGTCCTTGCTGTTTTCTATTCAAAAATACTCAATATTTCTTGCAATGACCCAGCGGCTCAGTATTTAATGCTTGGAAATGACGCGTTAATTTACTTCAACTAGATACTACGATTACAAAATCAATAGTAAAGTGCATTTCGCTTTCGTCTGATCTCCACGGAGCCGTTGCCTCTTACGGGCGATAAGCAATCGTTCTGAGTGGACCATACGAATGAGAAATGCATTTTACTACATATTTGGAAACCCTACTCGATACCTGTAAAGTCCGGCTGTGCCAGTAAAGGCGCAGAGCTGCCGACTGCCCCAATCACAAGCTGTGGATACAGTTCCCGCATCCAGAGGGCGAGATTTCCTTAATTTGCTATCATTTAATGTAGCCGACCGGAGGTATTACGAAAGCGCTTCCAGACGGGATATCGATATGAGTGAGCGAGGGAATTCCATAGATTCCATAGACAGAGAACAAAAGTCATTGATTATCCCACCGAACGGTTTCTATAAACCTCTTTCTTGAGCAAGAACTGCATAATAAAATAAAGAAACGAAAACTTTTTATCGATGAGATCTTGTTGTTTGCAACGTTTAGATATCTAGCATAAATATTGTCGCTAACCAGCATAAGATCCACCGAAGACTATCCATTTCTGCGAAACGAAATAACCGGCGTTGACGAGCTTTATGAATTCGGCGGCGTCTGCTAGGGCCTGGAAAATGAACTGTTGTTACCACCTATTTTTACATAAATAATATTATATGTGAAAATCTCTAAAAACTTAGAATAACTAAAGAAGTGGCATTATTTAAATTGGCAATGAAATGTTTAGTAGTTTCTGAATAAAAACAAATTTTAATTTTAAAAAATACCATGATAATTTAGGTTTCTCCTAATATTTTCACTACTAAAATACCTGTCTCGAAGTCAAGTACTTCAGCGAGTCATCGTCAAACTGTCTGAAGCAATATTTCCGTGTTTTCGTGATCAAAATGATTTTCTTACTCCGTCGGTCGACTCATGCCGTAGAACCTGTGCTCGATAGCGTACAGACCGGCAGCGAAGTTCTTAGCGTACATGACAATTGGATTGGTCTCATCCTGGATCGTTTCGAGACCAGCTGTTGACTGAAATTAATGTACGTTTCAGAAGCACTATCTAAGTCATTGAACAACATTATTTCCATTATTACCAGCATCTGAAGAAATGTCGAAATAAAGTACAAATTTGACTTACCTCTCCAGAAATGTACAAAAAGTTGACGTCGGCCCTGCGGTAATCGAGATTGAAGAAGTATCGCTAAAGCATAATTGTGAATATAGATCTCGAATGGACTCGTAAAGTGCATTCTCTTCTCTAAATCATTTTTGATAGGCAACAACTCGGGACGACTTAGAGAAGTAAGAATGCACTTTGTGAGTCGATTCGAGATCTCTAATTGTGAAACAGCGCTATCCACGGTAAGAATTCATTATTATTTGGCTATTCTTAATTCCTTAGTTGCTGAAAAGTTTGCTCCTCCACTGATTCAATCAGGCCTTACACAAAAATTGTTTTTAAAACCTTTGCATCGTACCTGCTGCCATGTAGCAGTGTTGTTCTCGTCGAAATGATCTAATTTCTGCGTGATTGCTGCTTCTCCCGCGTTATTTGACCGTGCAAGGGACTGAAACATTTTATCTTTTCGTACGCTTCCAATAATATTTGACTTCGCTGCAAATCTTTGATTTTTCATGTTTTACAATAGTGGAAACGTTTCAATGTACTTGAATTATATAGAAGATGAGACAGTTGTTCTCATTGAATTTATATGTTCTCGATGCCAAAAACTAACAAAAAGTCAGATTGAGGAAATAGGATGTGCTGTCACCAACCTCATTTTTCGAAAGTTGACGCACAGATCCAACCGAGTCTCTTCCATTGAAGAATTTCCTTGGCTTAGCCACAGTGACTAAGGCCAATAGGCCTATCAAAAGTAGGCCAAGTAGTATTTTCATCCTCCTCTCCTGTACCACCTGATATACCAAACCATAAATTTAGCTTTTTAAACAATTTTTAACGAAGCTAAAATATGCGCTCTGAGAAAGGTACTAGGCCTCTGCAAAGCCGATTCGAATGCCGATTCTAAGGGGAGGGTTGGAATTAGCTGGGAATGAGGATCTTATCTTTGCTGCCATCACTTTTCCTAATCAGTGTCTCCTGCTTTTTGGCAGGAATTGTCATCCTCAAGGGAAGATCAAGTAGGGTTCACATATTCTAATCTCCTCTTTTTCTTCCAATATTGAAAGAGCGGGAAAATGAAATGGTTGGAAAATGACATCAAGTAAAATCAATTCATAGTATCCAGTTTGGGCACAGGTGTAATTTGTTACCTCTTTCCAGGTCATATGGGGTCTGGAAATGATATGGATATGATATATATGTGATATATATAGATATCAAATAGTGGTGATAGAGCACGGCTTTGCAAGAGAGCAGAGATGTTTGACCAGCTGCCTGTTCAAGTGTATGACTAAATGTGTCTGTGTTCATGTGTGTACGAGATGTGTATGTGTTTGCAACCTGCATTTTTGCGCCACGATTTTGGTGATTTTGGAATTTTGAGATCAATAGATATAATATCTAGGATCAAAAATCAAGGTTCGATTTCCCAACTTTTGCAGTGGTTTGGTTCGTAGGTGAAAAGAGGATATTTCCATATTTTAATCGAAATTGCGAGAGGGTTCGTACTCGGTATATCAAGTTGTTTTACATGAATAATACTTATATTTCTTGTCTTGTGTTTTTTGGAAAAAAATTATCATCTGTCTGAAGAATGCAATGGAGATGAGAGGTGATCTTATCGCAATGTTTACATCGATTGCCTTTAACGTGCGATATCACTCGTTGTTGTCTCTCTGCTTGATTACTCACGCGTTCAAATTGTTTAAGGACTTAAAATCGAGAACGAGTTAGAGAATATTGATCGCTATATATCCAACCCTACTGTTATTTTTTGCGGGTTGTCAAACCAAACGAAAGTCCGCATATGTCAAACACAAAATACAACACTCCCTTATCACTAATCGTGCTTGACAATCAAACATATGATGCGTTTGGCACTTCGCAGATTCATAGAGAATATAATTTATTTGTTATTCTTTTTTCTTAAGAACTTATTTGATGGAGTTTTCATGTTTGCCCGTGATCATGTATACCATCAGCACATGGCGTTCAGCAATGTAATCGGCTGTTGCAGTGCCGTCTAATGGTTGATGCAGAGAAATGGGAACGAATCGCGATCGGTATCGACCTAGGCACGACTAATTGTCGTGTCTTATATCGACAATGGCGTCGCGAAATTTGTCGCATTTGATTATGGTTCGTTCAAAGTATTATATCTACCTACTCAATTTCAATGAGATTTTATTTAGGAGAAACGTTGGTGCCGTCTTGTGTTAGTTTTGAAAATAATCACACGAGTGTGGGCAACGATGCTATTGCGCGGAAAAGTGTCGAACCTGCGCAGACTATATACCGTAAGACACTTTTAGAAGTCGTATCAGCTAGTACTTATATTGACATGTTATTTATGTCAATATAGCAGCCTGAAAAAGCCATTACAGATTTTAAACGCTTCATGGGCAAACGGGCTGATGATCCGGAGCTAATAAAAAGAACTTTTGATTTTGTCGTGACTGCGAGGACGATGATAATGAATAAGTATGAATAATTTTAGGTGATTGCTGATGAAACAGGCAGAGCGAAGTTTCGTGTGAACAACGATGAGCTGATATACCCGGAACAAGTGACGGCCGTAGTACTGCAATATTTGAAAGTATCTGATTATGCGCAAGGCATTTTATAGGAACCGTATGTGTAATGATTATAAAATTGCTATAATTTGCGATTCCCGGAACGATTCTATTCATGTAACATGTGTATTATTCACGTAAAAACTGAACTAATGTATCCAAGCTTATTAGAAAGCCGTGAAACATATCTCAAATTTAATGCGATCTTACTATTTTCACTGATATTATTAAATGCCAATTTTAATTAGCAAGTAAAGAAGTTGAGAGAAGAATGGCGCCAAAGAGTTCCTTGCCAGGTAGAGCCTATCCGGAAGTATTTCATCCGATCCTGGTGAGTGTCCGCATTTTAGTTGAGATAACGCATGCAGGGTCTCGTCCGGAAGAAAAGGAGGAAGGGGCTCCGAGGGAATAGGGTAGGCGATGGGGAGGGATACGGTAGGAGTGTAGAGTGCATCGTAGAATTCCTTGACTGCTGCTTTCGTGGCTTCTTGTGAGAGAGCGCCAGTAGTCGGGTCAGGAACAAGGAGTCTCTTCTGCGTTGTCCGGGTATCCTTCCATGCTTGCACTATGCTCCTTCCCATTGAAATTGCTCGGTAGGCGAGGGCTTCCTTTCTCCTCTTGATGTCGTTGAGAAGGCTGATTCTTGCCGCCTTGCATGTGAGAGAGTAGGATAGGGCCAGGGTGGGGTCTCCTTTCATTGTGTGTCTCTTGGCAAGAAGTGAAGAGGTCGTTGCGGATATGAATGGAGGAGATGTCCTGGGTATCCAACATGCTGCAGCAGACGTGGAGGCAAAGGTAACAATGGATTCATAGGCCTCCTGGGCATCTTGTGGGACAGGGAGTGGCAGTGACCCAAGTAAACTTGAGTTGGCAGTATAGGCTACCCGATCGAGATCGTATCGCCGTCTGCATCTTTTCCGCCTGTTAGTACTCAATCCAACTTCCAGGGTCATCCGGATCATGCGATGGTCGGTGTCCAA
>JACMIF010004999.1:0-11335 GCA_014805445.1 Diplogasteroides magnus | reverse complement strand
AAATGGCCGCAGAAGAGGCCAATTTCCCCGAAATCGACTAGAATTATCAAACAAGACGTTAGACAATCACTTCTCCGCTACCCACTCACTCTTGGCACTCTGCCAGAAAGTGCGCTCAAAAAATGCAAAATTCAAAATTTGCAAAATCAAAAAGATGAAAAACAAAAACTAAAACACGGAATCGCAAAAACGCGCAAAATTTTCGCCAATTTTGAAAAAGTTTCCGCAAATTCAAAAAAGGTACTTGTGTCGTTTTGCGTACCCTGATAGTTATCATACAACTTTGATATATGAAAATTTATGCATAGTGACTTTTCTTGTAAAAAATGATCACTTTTACCGATGAGATAACAAGGAAAAATCCATATACAGTATAATATTTCCAGAAAAAATAGTACGGTTAAGAGAGATGTCTTGAGCTCTTCAGTAAAGTACTCTTAACACTGTAACAAGGACAATGAAAATCATATATTTCTGGTCAAATATAATCATCACATCATGGATTTAAGTTGACTGGATTGAAGCTTTATTCGAACACTTTACTGAAGAGCCCAAAACAGTCATGTCACTATTCCGCTCTCTATGAAGACTGTCTTATTTTTCTGAAAAATATTGTGTATAGATTTTGTCATTAAGAATCTAACTAAATCTGTTGTTATCTCATCGACTAAAGTGATCCGTTGTACAGGAAACTTTAAAAATACCACAAATGGAAAATTTGCATTCATTTCGTAACTTCGGTATTGCCATCTCCATTACTTCCAAGCATTGTAAAAGCAGAGTAAAAAGAACCAATAATAATGAGCAAAATACAAAAATACTCTGAGGGCATATATAATGGAGTCAATTTCATGCGAGATCAAATGCATCGATAGTAAGGGTAAAATATATTCATCAATGTTTTTGAAAAGTGCTGTTGCACCCCTCTCTACATTTTACTCATCTTTCTCTCAAAAGATCTGTATGAACAGCTATTCTCAAAAGATCTGTATGAATATCTATTTTCATTGGATAATATTGATGAAATATTCTCTTTGAGTCGTGTGATTCATGGATGAATATTCACTTGCGAGATGTCATCTTCACATCAAAAGTCAGTTTTATCCTCAATCATTACGCCTTATTATTTACGGGGAGCCACAGTGTTTACTGGGTTTTATTACTCAGGAACCTGCAAGCTCAGCACATTCTATTTGTAGAAGGGCCACAAACCACAAAATGAAGTTACTAAATCTTTCATTGGGTAATTTTCAGCTCTTTTTTCGAACCCTACTCATAGTTCAGAAAACGCATACCCAACCCGGCGCCGACCCACTCCGCATAGACTATTTGAACCTTCTGTTTATTTTGTTACGATTGCTATGGAAAAGATTTCTGACAACTGCTGTCTACGTCACAGGAGGGGGTTCATATAGAAATTTCAACTGCCGAGTGCCTCACATACAAAATGAATGATTTAGCGGAATGAATATCACAAAAATGATGTTTGACCAAACGGTTTAGTATTTTTACAGCTTCAAATGTAAAAATACTGAACCGTTTGGTCTGCAGAGTGCCGTGAGATTTGGTGAGTGACCATGTAATCTTTTGAGTATTTCACCCATTCATGGTCAATGTTTTCAGGACGGAGAACGTTTCTTCCGAATGCCCGAGGTCTACGTTCGTGGATCCACCATTAAATATCTGCGTATACCCGAGACCGTACGTCATTTTTTTTCTATTTTGTCTTGACTGTAGTTTTGTTGCTGCAAATTGGTTGAATGATCTTTCACTTCATTGCTGAATATCATGGAGAATGGCGCTTTGTTTGATACATCGAACACGTTACCGTATCAACACGTTTCATGTAGTAATAGTTACAGTTTTTCCTATGGTCACACGACTGATAAAATGCTGACGATGGCGACATTTAGGTTGTGGATCTGGTGAAGACAGAAGTGCAGGAAGTGAGGAAACAACAGAAGGATGCACAGAAGATGAGGAAGGGACCGGTGAGTGATAAAGACAAGAGTAGATTCACTTGATGGACAATGAAATGGATGGAACCTCTATTGTTAAGGGTGGTCCTCGTGGTGGAGGTCCCAATCGTGGTGGTATTAATGTACGTTATTAATGGACATTTACTCAATGAAATGTCTATAAGAGAATGGAAGTTGTTGATGTTTGCAACCGGGATGAACCCATTTGCTCAAATGACACTTGCGCACAAATAGCGATAACTCCTTTAGTTTTCATTTTCATCACTCGCCATCAACAGGAAAGTTGCTTGACTCGTCGAAATAAGCAATTTTACTATTGGTCATGAAGTCATGAAAAGTCACGGAGTCATGAAAATGAAAACTGAAATGTGTGCGGAAGTGTCCTCATCCTATTCTATCTCTATGTGTTAAGGGTGGCCCTCGCGGTGGTGGTCCCAATCGTGGTGGTGGAGATCGTGGTCGTGGTCGTGGAGGTGGAATGGCAGGAAGAGGAGGAAGGGGTGGTGGACACTAATGGAGTGACAACCATCAATTGTCTTTCTTTCCTGCATGGGTCTACACGATCTTCAATCTTCTATGTCTTATCTGATCGTTTAAAATGTTTGATATTCACATTTCTTAAGTTATTAATTGTTGAAGTAGGAGTTGATTTACCGGACTTCTATACATTTATTCACCATCGAAGTTGCATTGTAATAGTTTGCATGACCTGTTGATAAACTTGCGCGAACTACAGTATCTCAACTACTATGACAGACAGAATGATACAGACAATGAAAGGGGATGGTTGTCTTCCTTGTGGCAATTCTTCCCTGTTGACTCTTCTTGTCTCACGTGTTCTCTATCACTCAATGAACCCTTTCTCTTCTCCTTACAATCACTTCGTAGTTTGTAGTCTCGCACTCCGTAGTGGGTTGTAGTGTGAGGGCCATCTCAGATGAAATGCATTGATTGGTACCATTCACTCGTCTCATTCCTATTCCACTACTTGATGTATTGAATGTCTTGTTCCTTGAGTCTCGTTGTATCCTTATCATTCCGTACTTTCATATCAATATTCAATCGATTTGTTCCCTTTTTCATTGTCGCGTGCCCTTTATTCCCATCATCCAGTCGTAATATCACTAGATATTGTTCAACATTGAGATAGTTCAGTCTGCAATGTCTATCCCTCCACCACCAGGAAATCCTTCCTCTTCCTCTGCCCCTCCACCAATACCACCAAGGTCTAATGAACAGAACAATCAATTACAACCAGCTGGATATGGTAAATGATTGTAGAGTGACATATAATGAGTATTATGATGAAGGTGGAATGTATGGAGGAGGAGGAATGTATAATGGAGGATATGGTGCAATGGGAGGAGGAATGTATGGAGGACAATACGGAATGGGAGGGTACGCATATTTTGTGGTTCTTTTTACGTAAAGTAATATCTGTTTTTGGTTATTAGGTGATATTTGGAGTTCTACTTACGATAAATTACAGATACGGTGGTGGCATGTACGGAGGAAATTACGGTAGTGGTTACGGTGGAGGAATGTACGGTGGTATGCATCCTGCAGACGGAAACTTCTCCAGAATAGCAGAAGGTACGGTACCGTTCGAAAGCAGATGAATTACAGTACCTTTGAGAATCGTCTCGAGACACATTTCGATCGATAGAGGCAGTAGTGAATGCAGTGAATGCAGTTGCGAATATGTTGTCATCCACTCACAATGCAATCTATTCCTCATTTCGTGCAGTCATTGGAGTTGTCGATCAATTTGGAATGTTGAAAGGACAAGTGAGAATATTGATTGATTCACTGTACACTCAATCCATTCCAGTTTACTTCACTCCTTCTTTCGATTGCCATATTCCGATGGATGGCCAAATTTTGGAGATATCTTCTTGTTTTCCTCAGACTCAGACCTGCCAACTATGCTTCAGCTGCAGAACTTGCATGGGGAGACGCCAAGGTTCCTCTCGGTTTGTTCCTGATACAGTAATCTCCTGTAACTTCTTTCCTGATTCAGGTACCGATGTCCTGAACGGAGTGTCTCCCACTGGTTCCTCAATGAATTGGCCTGCAGCAATGTTCTGGTTGGTCGCTCTTGGAGGTACGGTTATCCAGAGATTCTTGTGAATGAGATGGAACAATTGAGGACCTTATCTCATTTACAAGTCAGTTACTCGAATGGTAGCAGATGAAGAGAAGAAGAGACAATGGGCCATTGGAGCAGGACCACATTACACTGCTGTTGTGAGTTAGAAAAGGGTCTTTTGACGAATATGAGAGTAATTGTGTACTTTTCAGACTCTTTTCGACTTTCAAGCAGGAAACGATCAAGAAATGTCGTTTATGGCCAATGAGACATTGAGAGTTGCACCAAAGGAACAGCAACCAAAGTTGAGGGGATGGCTATTGGCGAGGTATGTTTGACACAAGATACTCATCAAATGGACTCTTACAGTAATAAAGAGGGTCAACGACTTGGTCTTGTTCCCATTAACTACATAAGAATCATTTCTCGTCAATCAACTTCCCCTCCTCCAGATGGATCTGCAACATCTCTGGATAATCTGAATAGGTGAGTGAATGAATGAGAGAATGGAGTAATTGAATGATCATCAGTGCATTCCATAGTGGAATGGCCTCATCTACTCAACTTCCACAAGAGAGGCCACCAAGTATGGAAGACTATCGAAAGATTTGGGAGGAAAACAAATGATCATTCTCATTCGTTTATCCACACCAAATTGTTCATGTGCACAAGAGTTCTAGATAAGAACATGTTTCATTTCCTCAGAGTCATTTCATAGTGCCATTCCTTCATTCTTTCTTTCTCTGTTGTTTCCCTGTGAGATTGGCAACTCATTTTATTCGAATGAACGACACTTCGTTTTCTGTATACAATGGTAGAATTGAAAGATCGTGTGGGCCGACTCTCTAAATACACTTTTGCGCCTTTCAATTCACCTGCTCTTCACTTATTTGACTTGTTACATAATAGATCAAAGATAGAGCCTAAGGTAGTGAGGCCGCGATATTGGATGTGATAGAAGATGAAAGGGGCTAACCGGACAACTAAATGAGATACTTTCCATTGGAAGAACAACCAATTGCATCGTTGGCTACACTGATTCCAGAGCCGAAGAAGAAGAAGAATAGCTACAATGATATACACTACAAACGAGACTCCTACAAATAAATAGAAAAAAGTAACAAGGGAAGAGGATAAATTACAACATCGTCATTAAAAGTATACACAGTATCCCATCTCATTGGTTCTGGAGAAAACTATGAAGAAGGAACTGATGTTCCTCACTCAATAATCCAAGGATGTCATCTTTCCCAAGTGCAAGTAGTTGCAAGAGGGAAGATTGTGCAATGGGAGGGGCTATATTCTCTGATAGAGGAGGTGGAATTGTGGATGGAAGAGGAGTGGCAAATGTTAGTGGAGGAGTGACTGAATCTCCTGATGAGGATGGACAAGGAGATTGAGGATCACTGAATAGAATCAATTGGAATGAGGAGAAGAGGATAGAACTGACTTGTTGAGGATGGGACTGGTTGGTTCAATATTGGGTACAGTATAAGGAAGTCCTGCAGTCAATGGACATCCATTCAATCCTTTCGTCTTCTTATCCTTTGCACGTCTGCACAACAACCATTCATTGTAGTTATTAGTCATTTTTTACCTGTTCTGAAACCAAGTCTTGATTTGGTTCTCAGACAGAGAAAGGGATTGAGCTACAGTAAGCCGTCTGCTACGAGGCATGTATTGATCCAATTCGTATTCCTTAATTGTCATTGTGAATGATTGCAGTGTTGTACATCCTCACCTTCTCAAGTATTGCAGCCTGTGATGAAGTGAATGTTGTCCTCTTCCTCTTTGTCTTCCCTGTTGATCCTGAATGTCCTCTGTCTCTTACCACTCTTCTCTCAATTACCGTACCTGATTGATACTCAGTGGATGATGTCACAGAAGGGAGTCGAATGTGGTTGTTGACTATTGGAGTGACATTCTGTACTAGAAGGGGAGAAGGAGTCAATGATGTGACCGGAGGAGAAACGAGAAGTTGAGAAAGGGATGAAGGACGGAAGTAGGGACGGAATGCAGACGAAGTTCCCAGTGTGATCATTGCCTGAGGAAAGTACAGATGGAATGGAAAGAACAGCTGAAGGGAGACTAATGAGAGAGTGAATGAGGATTGCAGACTGATGAGAATACGAGGATACGGTAAGTGTTGACTGTCACCCAACAGGTCACATATCAGACAGTGAACAACAGAATGGAGCATTGCAATAAACACGAGGTGCAATTGGAATGAGTTCTGTACTGGAGACTAATTGAGTCTTTCCCAGAATGGAATCATAAGTACACGAAAGGAAAGGAAAGGGAAGAAGAGAAGAAATGAATCCAGAGAAACGTTGACAGGACAGGTGAGAATGAACCTGCTATGATACATTTGAACTATTTGAGAGGAGACAATTCCTAGAAGGGACGACAGATGGAAAGACTGCAGAAAGGACTCCATCGGGAAGGAATTGAGAAGTTGAAAGAGAAGAAATGAAGTGAACGGTGACTGTACAGAGAATGAAGGGGGATTATGATGATACGTGAGAGGAAGGAAATGAACAGCAAAGGCATTTGTGACTGTGCAAAGGAAGGCTTATTTGTCAACTGTCGCTCCTTTCTCACCACTCAATTATGAGACGAATACTGATACAAATGACAGAGAACGCAAATGGGAAGGAAAACGAAGGGGGACACAATCAAGACCTTTCCTCTACGATATTAGTACAAAAAGAGGGACAAAAATGGTGGAATTGGAGGGGGGGGGAATATCATACACTTCCCTTCTCTTCATTTACATGTTGTGTCCCATCCACAAGGGCTATATTGGGAGGAGATGAAGTAGTGTGAGTGTTATACGTAGAATATGCGACATGGCAAGAGAGGACAAATTAGAGGGAGAGATTTGTGATTGGAGAGAAGAGAAGGAAGGAAGGACTGTCATTACAAGGTCAAAGGATATTGACATGGAAAGACTTGAATAGTTCAATGGATATGAGAATGTATTCCAATCTCATTTGAGTCTTACACACAGTCAACAGTCCTAACAACTGCAACCAATCAACGCTGCAATCTCACACACAATTCCCTTTTCTCCCGTATTTATGTAATGGGGGAGACTGATCTCTCGTTCCAATACACAATCAACCTTGAGACATTCGACTACTCATTCATTCAACTGACGCAACATTGACACAATCTCAAATAGCGTATGATTAGTGTGCCCTTCTATGCTCTATGATCGAGACATTCCCTCTGTCTCAACACGTTTGTACTCAGAAAAGGAGTAAAGTGGAATGTGAAAGTTGGCCGAATCAGACTCATAAGTTGATGTTGATCGTGTGAAATAGACAATGAGACACATGGGTAATTGGGAGATGCTACAGTATACTGAGGAAGAGGAAGAAGCAATAAAAGAGCGAACTCTCAATAGAGAATGGTTGAATGTGCAAGAGTGTCTAATATAGAGGGAGGGTCTTCTCTTAGAGATGTCTCCAAGAGACATGGCTTCACCCAAATGAGGAGATGACACTGAAGAGTGGGTGGAATGAAGGGATTGATAGGGTACAAGGAGGAATGACCATATAATGAGGATGAGTGCTAATGAAGGAGGTATTGGACACCTCCTAATGACTCTCTATCAATACACAATTCTCTCTCTTTCTCGAGTAATGTCAACGTGCTCATTGACTAGCAAATTGCAGGCTGTTCTCATATTTGTCACTCTCTCGTATACAATTTATCGGCGATGAATGAATCGGACGTCGTTGTACTTGGGGGGGGGGAGAGTGGGGGAAGGGTCTCTTCCTGGAACACAACCTTCCTTATGGGTGAAGAGGTCAAATAAACAGAGGGGAGGCTTCTCTCACATTCACTCAGTCACTCAACTTGTCATGCAGGCGAATCTATCTACGCTAATTGGAAAGGGAGGAAAGGGAGGGAAAGAAGAGGGGAGAGGATAGACAGACAGACAGACACAGACATTTGACAGAGTCAAACTGAAATAGAAGAGGACTAATAGAGAAGATGATGATTGTGAGACAAAAGAGGAGCTAATGACATGTGTCCATTTGCATTGAGAACTGAAAGACAGAATAGAGAGAGGATTGAGGCAATCGTTCCCTTTCCTTCCTTATTGCCTCAATCAGGGTGAGAAGACTAGAAATGTGTGGTGATAGATAGACATTGAAGTACTCTATTCTCATATCTACAAATGGAGGGAAATGATGTAGGAGAAAAGAAGGGAACATTTAAGGCGGGAAAGAACACAAAGTGACCACTTGCACAGATGGAAGGAGAGGGGAATACTAATTGGATGATGGAGGGAGAGGGATGTCAATGGCACTACTAATGAGATATCCTATGAGCTAAGCGTCAGGGGATAAGTCATTCGTGAGAAGTATATTTAGAGAGACTCTCGAGACACCAAAAGAGGAATGGGTAATTAGGAATAGACACGAAACATGTCACTAATGGGAGACTTCATCTTCAGATACTTATATTCTAATGAATGAGTCATTGAAGGTCGTTGACCAATGGATGCAATTACATCCTTCCCTTCCCTCTTCCATCCATTATTTCATGTTCTTTTCCACTGAAGACTTCATTACCAACGGTTTCCACTGTCCTTTCCTCATGAGGTCCTCTCTTCCCAAATTACTTAGTGGGACTCATTTCAGTCTTTTCAGAGAACATACTTTCACCACAACCGTGTTTTGTTGTGTCCGTATCTCGTTTGGGTGTCCTAAATCACGGATGTGTGTGAGTGACGACAAATGGCCACAGATGGCACTAATAATAGAACTCTTATGGGATATCAAATGGGATGACAAGAAGAAGAAGAAGAAAGATGAATGTGAAGACATTATTCATTCTGATGAAAAGAAGAAGACAATTCACTTCCTGAGACAACCAACTTTATTACACGACAATGACTCGTAATAGATCACACTGTACTTATGTATTCACTCTCTAAGGATCTGAGATCTTACGGGCAAAACTCCGCAATCTTGGACGAAATCCAACAGGAAGACGTTGAGATTCATCATCACTCTTAAATAAGAACATTGATTGAGATACAGAATGACAGAGACCTGTTTCCTATTTGGTTTCTTCTTGACTGCTTTTCTTTCCTTGTCTCTTTCCTTTATTCTTTCCCTCAACAATGCCTTTCGAACACTTAAACATCTTCGGTCTCCTGAACTCATTCAATCATTTTCATTCTCTTTCTCTTCTCTCCTTACCATTTTGTGTTCCATCCGGTGCACTTGAGAATCCCGTTGTTTCTGGTCCAAATTCCAAGTGAATTCCCTCTACAATGACTCCTTTTCTTCATTCTCCATCCTCCTCCTCCTACCTGTCCCATTCCCTTCCCTTCTCTCTTGACTATCTTGTGATGTACTTGGTTGTACTGTATGATCCTTCTGTATTTCCATTCTCTTTACTGTTCCTGTACTTGATACAGTAGAAGTACTTGAAGACGGAGTATCCATAGCCTCTTCTTTCACTGTTTCCACTCTGTAATCTCCCACCATTCACTTCTGTCTATCCTTCTTTTCCCACTTTGTATCCAGAAAGGACAATCCAGGAATATCAGTAGGATCAGTGTATGGGAATGGTTGTGAGACATCCAATGGAGGGAGGAAGGCACTGAATGGATTCCATTCTCTCTTTGTGTTATCAGTTCTTTATCTCGTGAGGTAAAGCACAGTCGATTGAACCCGTGAACGAAAAGTAGTGAGCGAGGTACAACAAATGTTATCACAAAGCACACAAACACAAATGTTAGTTGAAGCGAGAGAGACAAAGTTATGATTAGTAAGGGCGACACTCAGTCCAACCTGTTCTCATATGGCCCTCTTTGCTGTTCAAATGTTGCAGCTTCATCATCTAAGGCTCTTCTCAATTCTGTTGCCTGTAGTCGTTCAATGGCCTCTGCATCAATGAATACCTTCAAGGGGAAAGAGGGTCTCAACACGAAGAAGGGAGGTATTACAGTACCCTTTCAGGTGCATTTGGTTCAATTGAAGGATCATGGTATGTGGAGAAGTATGGCATAGACAGGGCTTGTTCAGCTGAGCATCTCTTCCATGGACTCATTGCAAGCATCTGATCATTCAATACTCATTTCACTTACTCGGGTGAGAAACTCCAGCACCATGGACCCTTGCGCCATAATGATGAAATGTACTTTTGTGCCATGATTCACACAGATAAAATGTTTCGCAAATATGGCTAAACGACAGTTTAATGTGTGGATTGCGTACCCACAGATTGAATCTGTTTCTGGATGACTGATTAATCCGTGGATTGCGTACCCACAGATTGAATCTGTTTCTGGATGACTGATTAATCCGTGGATTGCGTACCCACAGATTGAATCTGTTTCTGGATGACTGATTAATCCGTGGATTGCGTACCCACAGATTGAATCTGTTTCTGGATGACTGATTAATCCGGCATCCAGCGATATATTCTGTGGGTGCACAATCGACAGATTTTTTTAGTTTCATAATTATGACCATGACGATAGTCCCTTTGTCCACTTCATCACTAAGGCGCAAATATCCATGACACTTTGACCCTCTTCACTCACATTTTCAATGACTTGTAATTGTGATGGATTGGCCTTCTGAATGTACAACGCCCATGGGACCTGTGTGTCCCTTTGTCTTTTCTTTCTCTTATCATTTCAAACCTGTGTCTTTGCACCACAACTTTTGATCCATTCCTGCACTGAAGGGGCCGTTATCTGCTCAAGTAACTGACAAAGATCCATTCATTTGAGTCTCGAACAGAAGTCTACAGTACCTCCTTCTCGGGAGTTCCCAGAATGCAGACAATCATCTTGACTTGAGAGATGAGATCTTTACCAGGGAAGATTTGTCTTCGAAGGATCATTTCAGCAAAGATACATCCAGCAGACCAAATGTCAACTCTGAAAGGGAGGAAATAGTGGATGAATGGATGGAAGGACTTACTTTGTATCATAAGTTGGAACAGAGAATAGAATCTCAGGTGCACGATACCATCGAGTTGCCACATACATCGAAAGAGAAGGAATAGAGTCTCTTTCATTGACAATATCACTCACTGTCATCATATTGGCCTCATCATTCAATTGTTCAATGCATCTGGCAAGGCCGAAATCAGCTAACTGACAATGAGACAATTGTCATTCTGTCAATTGAGGGCACGGCGATTCACACTCCCCATAAGGCGTACATTAAGGAATTTACAAGTTCGCCGACGATTCCCAAAAATTCTGTTTGATATTCGGAATTGCGGTGGA
>JACMIF010004997.1:0-11336 GCA_014805445.1 Diplogasteroides magnus | reverse complement strand
GGATTTTTTCGGACCGAATTTTGAAGTGTTCATGTTTGTCAAGCTGTGGTTTTCGAACCAAAGGTGATATTGAGTCATACTAAATTTTATAATTATGCCTAGGCATAGTATTTCAAGAATCACTACTGAAATGGACACTAGAAATATCTTGAACTTGTTGTACCAGGGGGTGGTTGCCTTTCTCACAGAGCTCGTGTTAAATTTCGCAAACGTTCGTTGGCCCTTTCGGGATAGGTTTCAACACATAATCATAATAGGATTTTGCGTTCTCAGAACAATCGTTTGGCTAAATCAAATTCAAAAAAGAGTTTAAAGATTCGAGAGAAAAACTAGGGTTTTATATCTGACGGGGATCGAATCCGCTTCTTCCTCATGAACAATAAGGGGTACACTGCAACTTTGTGTTGAATTTTCCATCGCCCTGATCCCGTCTTCACAGCCACATCTGAAACTAAAATTAAATAAAATGTATAAGAAATGATTCTGCGAATCCTTTGCACTGCCCGTGATCACGATCTTTCCTCTTCATTGCACAATTCCATTCTCCTCCTTCCTCTCTTCCTCTTTCGTAAATGGACGTCAAAAGTAACCCCCTTTGGTGCTGGCAAATCACCGCGATTCATGCGCATTCCCCTCTCCTGAGCAGTTGTCTTACTCAATCTGATCATGGATCAACGTCAGTTTCACGAATTTTGACCCTTTCATCCTTCGTTTCAGCAGAAAGGCCAAATTATCCTCTGAACGTTTTTCCCTTCTCCAGAGATACGACGGCTTAGGAAAGCGGAATGACGGAAAATGGCACGAAACTCTCGTTCGGCTTAGTTGGCAGAGAAATCAGCTGATCTTTTCCTTATCGGGGAAATGATTCTGAACGAATGCGAGAGAGTATGCTGAATGGAGAGAGTCAAAGATGACAGGGAAGTTAGAGTGAATGAGAGAGTCGAGAGAGGCTAGAGCATGCAGAGAGTGTGTCAATTCGAGAGAGTCAGAGAAGTTAGACGCTCCCCCTTCTTATGAAAGACGATTTTTCGGGTCCGTTCGTGCATAACAACGACGATCGGTGCGCTTTGCTTATTGTTTGTTCTCAGCCCTTCGGGACTGTTTTTGTCTGTCTTCTCTGCGCGCTCTTCTTTCTGCACGATCTCTCGTCTGACTGAATTACTGAAATCGCTTGTTGTCTACAGAATTTGTCCTAAAAAAGTTCATTTTCCTATTGAGTGCAATACCAAATATTTTGTTCGAAGTTTTTCCTCTGCTTATGTATCTAGAGAGTCACCGCTATGGTCAACCAGTTGATTTTCCATTTAGAATAGTGCTAATACATTGACGCCCATTGAACGAACTACGGAGGGGGAGGGGGAATAGCATAACAATCAACCAAGAGAATTGTTTATGTAACGCATCGCCTATGGGGAGAAAAGCTTATTTTTGTCTCTCCTCCTTCTCTGATAAGGGTTTATTCTGTATTGAAGCATATTCTGATTGCTGTTCCCTTCAGAGAAGGGGTTCAAAAACGGAAAATTTGTCGTCATTCCTCTCCGCCGTGCGGTCGTCTATCTTGGCGTGAGATAACCGCGCGGCGGAGAGGACTGACGACAAGTATATCGTTTTTGAACCCGTGCTTCCGAGTCCACCTCCCTCCTGTTGATCTCCCTGCTTACCTTCCTGAACTTCCGTCCTTTCTGTCCAGAAAGTGCGCTCTCTGCTCTGATTTCGCACTGATGTTGATGCAACGACCGTCGCGTTCAAGCGAAAGCGACTATTCTCAGCCGCTCTGCGTATACTTTTTTGTTAAGAGTGTCTGTCCGGCTCGCTTTCGCCTTTCCATTTCTAATAATGTTGGTCTCGATGAATCCGAAGATGATTGCGTCTCTTTGATGATTCTGATGCCATTTCCTTTCGGCGTTTCCATTGTAGTTCCTGTGGGAAAGATGTTGAGATTTATGTTTATTGACTCATAAGCGGTTGTCTTTGATCACTCATTTATTGACTGGGGGTACAAATACAAATGGCCTTATTGCGTTATCCGTCGGTTTTTGTGGCGCCATTATTCCTGATTGCTAATCACTCCGTTCTGTCTGTGGGCGCTTATCATTCTTATTACGACTGTCTGTTTATTATTAGTTCACTGGTTTCAGACTTCGTTCTTCCGGTCGCTTGGAGGTTTTTGTGCCCGTACAAATCATAAATATACCTATAGTAGCTAGTGTAAGATGTATAATAGTTATTATTGTGGTAAACGGAACTGGAAAAAATCAGTACGCGCCTATGTGTTCCTATGTTTATCCGAATTTATTATTGTTTTGAAACATATACCAACGTTATTTTGACACACTTTGTTTGATCGATATTTCGCTAGGCTATTGCTCAGAGGACTCCAAAATGCTTTCATAAATCATTTTTGGTTAATCCAAATCAAAATACGTTTAAAAACAGCTTAAATTCACATGTTCACAATTACGTTCGAATATGCTTCAATGCGCCTTTATATAATAATTACGACACTATGCGCTAAATAGCGTAATGTTTGTAGGACCGGCGAAAAGAGTCATGTGTACCAGCTATGTCAATCCATTTTTCCACAATAATAGGGGCTATAGCATGATATCTCCATCCATATTCCAGTATAGGATAGATAGAGTGAAGAGCGATCTTGTTTCATATGCAGGATGACTCACAAATGGCCGAGTTGCCGAAATAGCTTGCCCTGCCGCAGAATGACTTGTTTATAGCTGCTTATCACTATGAGTGATACATTTATTCTGGTCAGGGCAAGATTTCATTTTGTCAGTTACGTTACATTACCTCATCCTGAGCCGTTGTCTCTTCTTGTAGAGAGACGACTGTTCAAGAGAGAAGAGTGACGAAAACCGTCCCATTCACCCACGTCTATCGTCAAATTTTGGCTGCCAATCATCTACTGGTTGCCTCATTCTGATGAAAAACATGCTTGAGAGCGAGTGAAGTCGCGATAATTCCCCTTATTTTGCGACCATTCCCCCACGTCTCTTCAGTTGTTTTCTTGGTTGAGGAAATATAAGCGCTAGGAGGAAGTTATGGCTGTGAGGCGTTGTGCATGTTACGGTAAATACTTGAGACGCGGCTCCCAGCACAGAAAGGCTTGTCGGTTCTATGTGTTATGGGTGCGAATATCTCTGAGTATCTGAAAGACCCGCTAATGAAATGACCGCTTTTATTTTACTAGCGCGTTCCCATTTTCATCGTACTGACTTGACAATTAGTCAGCTCAATTTCATAAGGGGTGCTAAATCGGTAAATTTGTTGTTATTCTTCCCCGCAGCACGGTCGTCTATCAGGGAGCGAGACAACAGCGGTCCCGAGAAGAATGACGATACATTTACCGATAGAGAGCATCTGATTTTCATCACTATTGGTGCGTTGTCGCTCTCCTACTGTCTCTTTTTTCTCCTCTGCTTTTTCTGGTTTTCTGATACAACCGCTCCTGGAATGGCCGCATATGATTTTCTTAACGTTCTACCATTGTGAACGTACTGAAGTGATAGTTGGTCAGTCCACTTTCAACGCTATTGGAGCTATTTCCTCTCTTCCTCCAGCACTGAACCATCGCCGTTCTTCGTGCCCTTATCACTATATACTTTGTTATGAGTCGTTCAGACTCTTTGCGGTCCACACCCAAGATATGACACCATTCTGATTTCACAAGGACCTTGGCGTTTACGAAATCCTCTGCTATCTTCGATGTCGATGCTGTTTTGAAACATGGCACAAACGGTGCACATTTCTCGGTCACAGTTCAACCATTCACTAAACGTCGCAGCTTGCTCGTGACCAAAGTCTACTTTGATGCTTATCGGCTACAGAGCATAAACTGGACACACTTTTCGAAGTAGTCATGCTTTACACAACAATAAATCAGAAAATAGAGATAGAAAAGATGCACATCTGATAAGTAACATCCCCCTATTTCTGATGATTGTAGTTTGTCACATGGTGGAATTCAAACCTCCACAATCTCTTCCGACCATGCGATTGTCTCTGAGAGACAACCTAGATCATGAGGTCTGGATGGACCACTATGACGATGTTGAGAACGAAAGAAGGTGCACCAATCCTCGCGATCGGTTGCTCTCTGTTTTCTACTCCACCAGATCAACAAATGATTCGTCTGGGAGAAAAGGACAATTACGCCGTGGGCAACTGCGCTAAGACGACCGAAATAGGCTGACTCGTGAATAATCGGCTCGTTTAGTAGCTGTGACACAATTATGGCGCAAATGTCCACATTCACTCAGTTGTCTTTCAATGATGACGCAGAATACGAAAGGGCGCAACAGGAATGAATGCTTCCTCGTGACCACTCGCTCTCTGTGTTGTTTCAGATGAAAACATGATTCTTCTCTTTGAGTGAGGGCATTCTCCCCTTCCTCCTCTCTCGTGATCAGTTGTTTCTTTGAGGAGAAAGAGAAGAAACATCACTCTACACCCCTTTTTCTCACCTCTTCCTTCATAAGAAACCTCACAGCCACTTTGTTCATTGTGTGTGGTAGCGATATGTTTCACGCCGCACATTTAGTCGTAAACAGCTTCGCGACACAATACTCACTCTACATATTCTTTTTGACATCTAGCAAAAAATTCACAATGTTTAATCAGATATTGTAGTATTTTTCTTCTTCTATTACATCTTAATCAAGATGCACTTCAACATCTCATTGATCAGTTGTTGCTCTTTCCATGATTTCCTTCCACGTCCGAATGATCTTGAGTGGTCGTTCTTTCCCGTTGTACGTCAGATGATTTGTCGAGATCACGAGAGTACGAGTCATCTGTCCCCAAATAGGAATTCTCACCACCTCACGACGTCAATCTCTTCTGCGTGGTTGAATGTGAGGGGTGAAAGGCGACTATATATTTGCGCCGTAATGGCGAAATTGGCCGATGCGCTTCCGCTATCGTCATTATCTCTGCACAAGTGTTCGTACCACTATTATGGAGCAAATGTCCCCCCCCATTAGGTACATGCAAACTTTTCTCTTTTCTTTCTTCCGTGCTATCATTCCAGATGAACTTTCAATGTCAGACGGGTAATTTTCACTAGAATACGAATGATTGGCCAGTGCACCATAGACGACCGCCTAGAACACTGCGTTTTATGAACTTTTCTCGCAAATTGGTCACAATTTCTTCCTCCAGTTGTCATTTCTTGTTCCTTTGGCCCTCCCTCTCTAAGAATTGGCTTCAGAACATCCTCTATTGTGGGAATTATGAATCGGGTACAACGCTTTCGGGGAAAATCTTAGAATCGCCTTATTTGTTATTGCTGCAACTTATGTGATGGATACATTTTTTGTGAAGCACAAATATTGTAGCCGCTCTTGATTTCTATGTTTCACGGAGAGTTTAAGAACCAAATGTCATTCTCTAGTCAATAGATGACACGGATGAAGTAACAAGAATTAATTATTGTAATCACAAAGCGAGCACTCTCCGACATTATGTCAATGATTCGTTCGTTTTTTACAATAGATACCGCCATTCTGGCTTGACATGCGTCTAGTCTACAGCCTATTCATATTTTCTAGCATGAGATAGTACAGTCATACTAGTCACATGCTTCCCAAACAGCATTCATTCATTCCTCTGGCGTCCTACTCCTTCATCATTCTTTCCCGTTTCCTTCCCATCATTCACACTCTGCTCGCCTTCTTCCTGCTCATTCCTAACCTGATGTTTTATTTCAGTCCCATTTTTGAAGACAATTAGATAATATCGGGTGAATCTCAAAATTCCGACTATGTTTCACAATCCAAATAAAGCTAGGCTTGTTAACTCAAGCATGATGGGGGAACATACCTCTTTTGCAATAAAGAAAAAAACTTTGATCATATCGTTAGCGCAGGAAAAACCAGTAGAGTCAGTCATGTGATCAGTCAGGCGTATCCCCTCTATTTCTGATGTATGAGACAGTTTCTCTTCATCATTTCAGTTCTCTTCCGCGCCCTTTCCTTTCCCTGCACTGAACAGTTTCCGTCTGTGCTCAAGTATGTTTCACCACTCAGAGATGAGGGCCACGATTGGTGCTGTCGCGATAGTCTCAAATATGTTTCACAGCCCGTACAATAGTCACCCAGACATCCTTTGGCATTAAGATGCGGTCACAGACCTTAAAATATACATGACTATAAAAACACCTTCTCAGCTCAAAAAATGCTTAATGTTGCTGTAGATTTAGATCTCCTCTTCCAGCTTGAATGTCACATGGGAAAACACTTATTGCATCGTGTCTCTTCTCGAGAGATATTCATTCTCACATCGGATAATCATCTGATATCTTGAACTGGGAAAGGGCTTATCTTAGAGGGGAAGATTCTTCCATAAAATGCTTCTGCATATCACGCTCGCTCTTATATGTACTGCGACAACTGATTGTAACCTCTCTGACCTCTATTCAGAGATTTTTTCGTTGAAGACGCTGCATTTGATCTGAATCCTATAACGCTTCTGCCCATTTCTCCACAATGTCGCAAGGGTCCATTTCACCAAAAACCGCGCAAATGTCCATCGTGCTCTTTCCTTGCACCCATTGCATCAGTCTGCAGTCATGTGCTTTTCTTTTCTCCCATCATTCACTTCTTCTCTTTCCTTGTTCTCGGCCGCCCCACCCCGTCCCTTTCAGGTTCTATTCATCCTCTCTTATGTGTTCAACATCATTTCCCGGTGAACTTTTGATGGTTTATTGTAAATCTAAAAGATCCTACGACAGAAACATCGTAATTCCACGAACAAGAGAATATTTGTAAGGGCACTGAAACATATTATTTCTTGCTTCTCGGGAGCTTTTACACCAACCATATTACTGGAGGGAAAGTGGTCCAAAATATGTATGGCTAATAGTGAAACATATTTTTGGGGAGTGAAAAAGACGACAGTTTCACTATCCTGGGGCAAATGTCTATGGCTCAGTCGTTCTATCTTGCATCGTTGCTTCATCCCCTCTCTCCCTCTCTCTACTCTTGTTATACCTTCTAGTGGTCGAACGGCTGTTCGTCCGCTGATCGAAGTAGTGAGGAAAGCAGCTATCAATTCACACTCTTCGTGTTTTCTTTACGCCCCCGCCCTCTATAATAGACACTCGACCAATTGACCCTTGTACCCCCTCGAACCTGTCGTATTCCCCCGTTAATCCCTGTGATCTTCTAATTGTGGCAGATCTGTTGGTTTTAGATCACAGAGAGAAATTGAAAACCTCTCTGTTCTAAACCTTTTTGCCTCCTCCGTCATCTGACATGTTGTGCTAACAGGTGGTGAAGCGACCGCCTTGCACCCCGGGAAGCGGCAGTTTTTCTCTTTTTTTCTCTCTTTAACACATCTGTGCCGCCCTGTGATCGCGTAGGTAGATATGTAGGTAAGCAGTGATGTCATGCTGCCTTTTGATTTTTCGCTCCATATTTCCGATCTGATATTTTTAAAGTTTGCAATACAACCTATTTGTTATTTAATGCCCTTCCGAGATAGTGACTCTATTTTTCTCGGTCTACTCATTTCAAGATTATGGAATCTTGCGTGTCTGATATAAAGTACTACGGAGGGGGATCATGATTATCCGACAGGTGGGGAAGGGGCCATTTATCCCCCCTCCCTTTCCACTGTTGGACCACCAACATCTGCCACCATCTCAAGTAGTCTTTGTGTCTGTGATGTTTCATCCCCCTGTTGGTCAATTCTCGATCCGTTAGTCTTGAACGGATATCTTAGCTTTAGCTGATAATAAGCATCCCAAAGTGTGCCAAATAAATTATAAGTTTCAGATGCTGCATATATTTTGAAGCATTTTCGATTCTCAATCGTCTTAACCTCTGGACGTATCAATCAAATAACATTAATTATTAATCAAATTGTATCCTACTATGACATTTCATACCTTTCGGTCACTCTATTCTCGCTTCACAGGTCTATTCCTCTCTGTGTGTCTTCCTCTCTTCACTCCATTGTTCTCCCTTTCAATGACCCAGTCCCCCTCTGTGTAGTAGAAAAACAATTGTGCCACTGGACACCGCCCGACTAATCATCTGGTCTGTCAGTGAAAAGACCTTGTAATTCAAATGAAGGACGCAGAAAGGCATGAGAAGGGGATGTAGAGGGGGTGCAAGACGAGAGCGCTATGAATATTTTGGCTATAATGGTGAAATGGACAGATGCGCTATGGTAATGACGTCAACTATGGCGTATCGGTCCACTTCGCCGTTATGGCGCAAATGTCCATGGCATTACTGTTTTGTACCCGGGAATTGACTCTGTAATCTCCGTCCCTTGTGCAAAATACATTGAATGGCTGCCACCATGTGCTTGATCATTGCACAATCCCCTCACCTGTGCTCTTTTCTCAAAAACAACGACTTTCGATTAAGCTAAATGGAAACAGATTGCGATACGTTTCACGGGCAATATATTTATTTTTTTCTGCTCTCGAAAAAAATTTGGTTTGGATAACGGCAGCAAGAATATGTTTCAATAGGCCCTTTTAAAGAGAGATGTTGCGAGAAATCAATATGCGCAAAGTTTCTGGTTCAATAAATATGACAACTAATCCAAAACGGTTTCATTTGCTGTGATCAACGAAACATTAGGAGTAGTCTCTATAATTGGGGAGGAAAAGGGAGGTCTTGTGATGCATGTCGATACAGAGTAGGGGAAATAGGTAGGAGTAGTGCCGTAGTAATTGTCCTTGTCCCGCTTCCGGCGTATCTCTTATTTTCCAGCGATGAAAAAGAGCGCTCGCACATTTCAACTTCTATTTGGAAAACGTTTTCCCCAGTTAGGTACAATGGCGTTAAGGTTACGGGTGGTAAAAATATTCAACGTAATCTCTTCTTGAACGTTCCATCTCTTTGTAAAACATTTTTTTACATTTCCCGCCTCATTTTTCTTCAAATTGAGTAGTTAGAAATGTTGACAGTAATGAATAGGAACCTATTGACGCAATTCGTTGACACTTTATGACCTCCTCGATGCGTTACACAATTCATCATCTGAGACGGGAACGGGCTTAGAAGTATCAGAGATTATGCAATGACGAGAGAGTCTAGAGAAAGAGAGGGTTGATAGGGTCTCTTAAGATTGGAGAGGGACAGAGAACGAGAGAGTGACAGAGTGTGCTAATAGAGGAGACGGAAGAGAAAGAGAGAAGGGTCAGAGGAGAGAGAGCATGGAGAATGGAGAGAGTACAGAGAGAAAGAGGGCCGCTTGAAAAAACGTGACGCGTCTGACAGTCTGCGTCTCTCATCGGGGCACACTCTCTTCGGTGGGTCAGATGGAAACCTTTCATTCTGATGTTTAATATTCCTTGTTTGGATTAGATGCGAACCCAGGCTTAGCTTAGCTAATCCATCATCCGAAGCAGTTGTCTCATAAATGATGTCTTAGGAATCAGAAAGCTTATCTTCAAAATCAATCCCCAATTGCAAATACCTAATGGGAAAAGAGTATCCTAATCAAATGCCGCTTCCTATGTGTCAGCCCCTCTTCTGAATTTGATTAGGTGTCTCAGGACGATTAAATTCTTGTAATCCAATCCCATGATCGGTACTGTCATACTTTGATAGGGTGGACGAGTAAGACCACCCAGTGGAAATCGAATGCCACCCATAGGACCCTCTGGCCATTTCCGATAGCCGTCAACCCTGGGGGTAGAATGACCCTCTCTGTCCCGAGGAGAGCGAATTGCTATCGAGTGAGACCTTGGTTTCGAACTCGACCTAGTTTCTGCATCTCTTTAAACTCTAATTGTAAGGGTCTGACTCTTGTAGATATTCACTGTTTCGTTCATTGATTATCTTACTGTAAAAGAAATCGATGACAATCAATGAAGTAATAGCGATGAGATTGATGTTGGCAGGGGTAGATATTTGTGAGCACTGGGGTTCTAAATCGGTAGTCAAATTCGTTTCGGATTCTTCCATTCTACGCGGAGCGGTTTTCTATCGCTCGTAGAGACAACCTCCCGCGGAGAATGAAAGAATCAAAAATGCATTCGACTACCGATGTAGAAACCTTAGTGAGCGCCGTTGTTATGGCGCTAATGTGCATGACGTAGTCGGTCTTTAACCCCCTCCATCCAAACATCGAATGACCCTCTCTCTGAGAGGAGAATTGCAATCGACCGAGAGACCCCCTTTGGCACCGGTTCCCTAGTGGGAATTGAACCCTAGCCTCGTCCTGAAACATTTTCCTCTCTTGGGCGACTTATTGTTAGAGTTGTTTTCATTTTCAAGGCTATTTTTCAGTCAAGGACTAGATTCTTCATATCTTATCATATCGTAAAATGAGTGATATTTAAGTATTATATGTTTTATGAGCAATTGGTAAATTGATTAGGAGAAATTGGGAGGTTCTAATAGTAAAAGGGGCCTGAATAGGATGCATCATGGGGCTGATGAGCAGCCTTTACAACGGTGCCATATGGCGAGTCTAACTATCTAATTCACGTTCCTTCTGTCGTGTTCTCTCATGACTGAAATGCGATAGGGGAACCCAGAGGGAATGGTAGATAATCAATCCTTTATTAGGAGGTGTAAACTTGGAATGAGAGTGTGACTTCCTAGGTTGTGTCTCAATCGCAATCTTGAGATTGACATAACGAATGCATTTCGTAGTATACCAGTCTTCATGGCGTGAAAATCAGGCGAAATCATCCATTCTCGGTTGTGCAACAACGATTCTATAAATACATTGGCCTGACAGAATCCCCAATTTCGTGATACACAATCGTTTCTAAAATACTAATCTTTTCTTTGTGTCTTCTCATTTCTTTACTTTTCGCCATCACATTTTTTTCGCCATCGCGTTCGTACTTTGGTCCCCTCTCTTTGTAGTTTGATTTCGAATTCATTGCAGATGTGGCCACTGCAACATCTCATCAGCCAGCTAGATCGGCAGTGTAAAGTGTGGAATGGGAAAGTTTGTAGTTTGATCATCGTAAATTGTAGTTTGATCTACTCCGGCTGAAGTTTGATAGTTCAGGAGCTGACAGATGTACGGATGTCGCTCGATTCGATCGATGCTCTCATGGGAGTGCTGCCGAATGAGATATATACGGTAGGATTATTGACTGATTGCTCTCTTTTGATAATGAGTTGTCATTTGTGTAAAATGGAGAGAAGATTAGAATTTACAAGGAGTGCCTATTAGGATCGGCTGGAGATGAGGGGTTTGCTATACTAAACCTTGTAGATACATCCTAGACGAAGTGCGGAATGTCTTCAAAACCACAGGTTTAGCTCTAGTTCGCGACTTATGAGGTCGCAAAGGTCGCAAAATAAAAAGTGCTCGAATATGTGAAATAAGTGCCTAAACGG